>JANHZU010007402.1:0-10176 GCA_032468055.1 Acrochordus granulatus | reverse complement strand
AAACTCCTCTCTTGGTAATAATAAATATCTCTACTCCAAAAATAGAGATCTCCAATTTAGAAGAAATGGTTTCCAAATATATTTAGTAACAGAAGATAAAAAACAATACTTGGGCAAGCTATTCCTTTGTATACAATACACTCCAATTAGAGAATCTGGTAAAATTAGAAATATTTTTGTCCTGAATGCAAAATTGATGTTTTATCTGATGCTAGCCATGGATTTGCAGTTTCATCTAATGTTGAACTACCTCTCCATATGCTTTTAAAAACACATTAACTGTGTCATCCATTTACCTCAAGTGCACAAAGTGTTTTTAAGACAAAATCTCCATGGCATCCAATCAAGATGCATTTTCCCCTTTTTTAACAGAAAACACAAAAGTAGATGCATGTAGCTTTAAGCTACTGGAGAAAAAGGGGAGATAAAAGTAAAAGATGTACCAGCATATATTTCTAAATATGAAAATAATTCTTATCTTCAGTGATGCACCAATAGATCAGATACATAGACTCACAATGGATTCACCCAAAGATTCAGACTGTCTCCAACTATAATATACATCAAAATTTACTTCTATTACAAGTAGTCCTCAAGTTACAATGGCAGTTGAGACTGGATGTAAAGTTTGACATCAGATGGCCCGGCACTTCCTATTACTGTTGTTAACCAACTCCCACTGGTAGTTGGTTGTGGGCCTATTCTGATTTAAGCCATTCCTAAACCACTCTGTGGCTCTGGGGCTGCTTTCCATGCTGTGGTTCATGGACTTCTTGGGATGCCATGCTCTAGAACAGCAAGAAACCCCTGAGCTGCAGTGCAGCGCAAGACTGCAGCTGCCTTAGGAAGTTTTAGCTGCCCCTGTCCAGCCCAGTGTTGGACAGGAAGCCCCAGTCTAGAAGCGTGGCACAAGTCCCATCTATAACCAGACTCACCACCCTACTCTCTGCAGCTCCTGCCACCCTCTACCCCACTGTCCTAGGTGACCTTCGCTGTCTTTTGCTCGTGCTGCTAATATGGCATATCTGGCCTGACTCTTCATGAGGCACTACTGGCAATGTGAAGCCTTCTTTGCAAGGTCTCATGAGAAAACCACCACGCATGACCCTAGGAAGAAAGTTTTGTGAAGGGCCAGGCTGAGCGTGTTTGGTCAACAGTGGAAGCAAGAAGAGGACAAAGGTCAGTGGGGATGGCAGAGCACAGGGTGACAGGGCCTCTAAAGGGAAGAGATGGGAGGAGATAGGCAGGTGGGGGAGCTGCAGTGCCCCTACAGTCATAAGTTTGGGTGGACTGCCAAGTGCCCAAATTTTGATCACATGATTATGGATCTTGGCTATAATTTCAGGGATGAGATGTAAATACCATTCATTCAATGCCACCATAACTTTGAACATCACTGAAGGAATGGTTGCAAATCAAGGACTAAGGACTATCTATATATGTAACCTATTTAACATATTGTACTAAAATCGTAATAGATTCTTCACAAGTGATAACAAAGTTTGAAGCTCCAGTACAAAGATGCTCTACAAGAATATAGAAAGGTGCTTTGTTGTTTATTTCTTCAAATTAGAAAAGTTAGTATCTTCAATTTAATAAAACAAAAATTATTGTTTTTACATTTTTAATGCCTATTCTGGGGAAAAAATAAGCGTGGGATAACTCACGATCTTTCATCACTATCTACATGGGTAAGAAGTGCTTATTAGCTTGATCAGAACAATATTTGTTCTCTGATGTAACTGCTATATATATATGTGTGTACTCACACACACACACAGTACAACACACAAACATAGTACATATACACACAGTATATATCTTCATATATCCACAAAACATTACAATCCAGTGGCCAGGTAAGTTTTCAGTTTAAAAACTGAGGAGAATTAGTCTCCTAGAACTTTAATTCTGCATGAAGTCAAGAGATGGTGCCACCCCAAATGTGATTAACAACTATCCTTGACAGTGAGATAGCCCAAATCTACACAATAGGCCTCAAGGATAAAGTAGAATTCCAAATTTTAATTGAATCAAACATTAGCCTTGGAAAGGAATAGGTGACCTGATTATTAGATCATCCTGTTCTATACCCATTTTCTGGGTTCATTCTAAGGTGTGTCCTTCTTTAACTTTGGCAAGTTTTGTACTCTACACAACATCTTTACCCCCCAAAATTTTACCCTGTACAGGGAGACTTTCAAAGCTCTGTTTTTGATTGTAATGATATGACCATAATTACAGTGGCATTGGAGCAACAGTAGGCATTAAACTGGCTTTTACTCCCACAGATATTGTCGCAAGGGATAGAATTATCATCACCACATCCTGTGACAGAGGAAACGATTCAGAAAATATTTTACATCTATTTACTTTTTGTTCATGTAAAGAGCCAATAACCAACACCACCTTAGGTCTCAATCCATTGAACTTTGGACCTTCCTTCTCATAATTGCTCTGTTTTGTAAAAGCACTGAAGGGTACCCACATTAGGAATTCATCTACACAAGCTATCTGATCTAGAGCCCAAACATCACTTCTTTATTTTGTCCCAGAAAGTCACTGTATTAAAGTCACGTGATAAAGAATGTAAGCTTTTCCTAGATTTATCTGAGATTCATAGACAACCAGTTTCTTGTGATATATAACTTTATGATATTTGTGCATTGTGATTCAACCGCACATGTAATAAATACTCTAAAACAACTGTGTATAAAGTTGTTTTAGCCTTTCACAACTGTTATAAGTCGTATTTAGCTTATTGTTCAGGTTAACCACCAAAAGAATCAGAATGATGCTGTTACTACTTATTATGAAACAACACAGCACATTTTTACCAATATATTATTTTCTTGTCCCTTAACTGGTTCCTATTCTTCTTATATATGATATATGTAATTTTGTTGAATATTAAAATAAATGGCAAATGGCAAAGTAACTCGACCCATTTTGCTTTCTATTTTATCCATATTGCTAGTATCTGGACTTTGGAAAGCTGCTCGCCTCTTGCTATTAAGGAAAAGATTCTACATAAATGATGAAATGAAAATGCCAAATTACCAGTCTCTTCAAATGACAGTGCCTTATTTGTTGAAAATAATTTAAGAAATGATTGCTATGCAAAAAGAAAATTATATTGAAGTAGGCTTCTGTTGCAGGAAACTTCACCCAAAACCACCATCCTGTCTTCTTCAAAAGCATCAAGGATTCACTTGATGCTGTCTCTGGTTATAATATTTATACTTGAAGAATAGAGAGAAAGAATCAAGCTTTACCTATTGGCTTAAGAACACCATGAGTTTAATATAGATATGTTACAAATAGTATAAATATTATAAGAATCTACATAATTCCCTTTTTGTGGGTTTTTCAGAGGTTGCTCCTGTAAATGGAGGATGTATTTTTCATACATTTGTATAGTCAAAATCTGAACAATTAACAGTTTCTGCACTGAGCAGGGAGAGTTGGATGGTTCTTTCCAGTTCTATGTTAATGGTTCTTTCCAGTTCTATGACTGGGACAAACATGATTTCCCTGATTATCAATTCAGAAAGTTTACAAATGAAATGTATTTTATCTCCCCCAAATGTATTTTATCTACATCCTACTGACTGATGGGAAATGGACTCCAAAACATCTAAAGAATACTGGTTGGGTGGTACCTGACAAGCCAAGAGAAAGAATCCTAACTCAAGTTGGTAGGAGGGATGATATTCTGTAGTAATAGCAGCTAATAAGGAAAATGCTGGCAATGAACAGACTTGAAGAAAGGGGAACATGATCAGGAACAGGACTAGAATTTCAGCCTACTGAAATCCAGTTGCGTCTGAAATGTCAACCCAACACAGAAATTTCCTTTTTGCTGCTAATTATGTACTCAAACTCCTACATAAGGGAGTAGGCAGCACCATCCAAATTTGTATTCTGTATCACTCAGGTCTGTGTCTATTGTGCTACTGCTCCAAAATAAGTCCAGCATGAAGGGAAATCCAAGTTGTGGGATCAAAATACTGCACATTCAATACATTTAATTATATCTCTTTGATAATGCTTTACAAAACAGTTCTTTTTGTGAGGGCAGAAATAACTACTTGCTTAAAGCCACCCTATGAATTTGTATTTGAGACTTCCTATGCTACAGCTCATGCTTTTGGTCACAATCCCACACAAGTTCTCAGTGTTCTTAAGAACTTTTCATTATGTAATATATTTATGTACCAGCTGCCATACAGCACTCCTCCACCACTTTCTCTTCACATGGGAATAATATGATAGAGTATAATGGAAGGATGAAAGGGACAAAACTTAGTTATTTGTAGGATAACGATGGTAGAGCAATTAAAAACAAACAATGGAGATATAACTAAAGGATCAACATAAAAAAGAGCAGCATTTATTTTGCATTTTTATTACAGATTTTACACAAATAATATGAAAAAAATAAAAATTCTAAGAATATGCATCACCAAATTACCCAGCAACACACACAGTCTATTCTTGGTGCTTTAGTTGTGAAGCCACACTGATTATCACATGCCTACCTGGATGCTTTCTTCTGCATCTTAAACGTTATGCACATGGATTAAATATGTGTGTCAAGTAGCTAGATGCCAAAGACAAAACAAGTATGTCAACATTCTTTGATGCAAAGACCAACTTTTCATCCATTTGAGCAACCAAATGGGTGACAGGATTTTTCTCCAACACTATGCTGACTACGAAGGTAGGAGGCGATAACTGTAAATAAGTATGCTAAAGGAAAGCACAGCAGAAGAAATAAACAAAGGCATATCAATGCCTGCCCTTGAAGTAAACAGGGTGAGTAAATGGATGGTTAAATATGAATCATCCCCAGTACTGTAGAAAGCAACAGTGAAAGAGGAGACACAACGTTATTTTGTGCCACCCCCTATATTGACACATCCTTATTTCTGAGCTCAAGATGAATTAATACATCCGTAAATGTATCATCCACCCCTGTACACGAAGTATGGCACATAATGCTGCAGAATGATGGAAGAGAATCTTGGAAGTGTATGTCCTTTCATTAGAATGTGACTGGGCAAAGATATGCTTGTTAATAACAAAATGATGCAAAAAATCCTCTTAATAACAAAATGTCTCAGTAGAATGTATTTATTCTACATATCTATACGAATACCAAAGTACCAAATAGATAGCTGATGACAGTGTTAGATAACACTAAAGGAATTTCTCCAAGCATTGCTTCTCCTTTAAAAACTTATTTAATGGTACCAACATTTCCCAACTTCCTACCTTGTAAATGTCTCAAACTATAGACTAAACATCTTCATTACTGCCATGCTGGGTAGACAAAAATCACATTTTCTAACCATGTTTACATGACTTAATAGACAAAAATCTCATTTTTTCAACAACTTTCAAGAACCACCATCAAACTGGGTTGCATATATGAAAGCTTATCAATTTTCTTATGACCTGTTTCTAGATGGAAACAACTGGGTTTTTACTGCATTACATACTAATTAAAGCAGATAAGAAATCTCAGAATGAAATTACAGAATTCTGAATGCTGAATTCTTTATCCAAGAGAACAAGTCTTATTTTTGCATATCATTCTCATAGATGGTTATCATGTAACAGGACTTTGTGGAATCGATGCTGAAGCTCTATACCAGATTGGTACGTAGCCTACAAACAGCTCAAGAGAAAAGGGGGAGACTAAGCATTATCACTGTGAGTTACTTTTAAATGTGAACATTATTTGAAATAGGCACAACAATAAAAAGAGATTTTAGGGTTCAGAAATAAAATTTCATCATGTTTAATTGATTCTAATTAGGTTAAAAAATGAGATAATTTGTGAATGAGGCCAATGTTGTAGAAAATATCCAAGCCTAGGCTGCACAAATCAGGCAATATATAGAGACTAGACATTTTCTCAACATCTTGATCATCTCTCAAATGGGACAAAAGCTTTGATACCAGCTTGTCTCATATTGTTGATTCTACTTCTCACAGTTGATATGACTGCTAGTTAGCACAAATGTTTCAGGATGGTTTCTGGAATCCTTATCTTCAAATCCTTTGGTTTATATAGTGTTAAGCAATGCCAATACATAAGATGTGGGCTGGGACCCACTGGAAGAGAGAAAGGAATATCCCAAGACATATTCATCACAAACTTAGAATCTCTTCTTATTTTACTTGAAGAAGGGCAAATAAAGAAAGAAGAGATACCTGGCCTGGCAGTCCTGCTGGTACCATTTCCTTTGCCAATGCCACCAATGCTGTCTCCTCGTGTCAAGATGGAAATGCCACTGAAGCTGCTGGCTTTGGTGACCGGAGGCCGCAGATTGCGGGTTGAGCCATCAGAGTCTGTGCTACTCCATGGCCGGGGCTCCAGGGATTTCATGTCACCCTCTGTGCTGCTCTGGCGGCTGCTTGAAGCCCGGCTGAGGCCATCTCGGTTACCCCTGTGTTAGGGATGATAGTGGTTAATGTCATCAGGGACCAGAAAGATACATCATGTCTGAACATTCAAGGTCAATATTTTGATACTGGAGCAGCAGACAAATGAGCACAAGTAGCTACACTGAAAAGGGCCAGTTCAGAGCTACTGGCTTTCAAACAGACTAACGTGTAGGCAGATGGACTTTACAGACAGCTCCTGGAGAAATAGGCTTCTTTACATACAGAATGATCAGCATCACAGTATTTGGTGACAATCAGAAACAGACCTCAGTCAAAATTGCCCTGCAAATGCACTCATAGCAAGTGCTTTAACCAAAAATGCAGGATGAGTTCAGGCATGCCCATGCCCTGATATCAGAATTTGGGTATCCTTCCTAAGGCAGGCAGGAGGTGTTTTCAGCAGTCAGTTTAACTTAAGCAATGTAAGTATTTAATGAGTAAACTGCAGCATGGGCATCATGAAACTTTCCCTTTTGTGCTAGATAGTTATTGGAATGTTTCCTCAGGTAGCATGTACCTATAAGTGCTCCTTACAAACACTGTCAAAATATCCCAGGGCTCAAAACATAGTATCCATTATTAAATAAGAGAAATCGCTGAGAATGGGAATAGAGCTGGAAGAAAGTTTGAAAATACTGGCGGTCTAGTTTTTATGTGAGAAGGTAGAAATAAAAAACAAGATTGTTCCTAAATTTCAGGACAGAATTAGGCAGATTAAGTGGAAGAAGTTTATTACAATTACAGGGGGTTATATAACAGTAAGGAAATACCATTTTGACAGCAGAAATGCTTAAGCTTCCAAGAATACTGTCCAACAAAGATTCCTCAAGAAAAATCAATTGAGAAATAAGTGGGAAAGGACAATCAATGTATATAATATTGAAAGCCATTTTGGAAAACTTCAATCAGCTGAAAGGACATTTACAGGGTTAGTACTGCTAGTTCAGATGGGATTATATTAGAACTCATAAAGCTTGAAACTGAAATACACATAGCAAACATCATGTTGTATCACAAGTCTTTATACACTCGGGTCTTCCAGTTTCAGACCTCATGTTTACAATCCCCAGGAATTGAAGGTAATTGTTTTTAATACCAAATATTGATAAATATATTTTCATTAAGAAGCTACTGGTGCACAGTCCTTCAGGCAATAGATGTGGCTTAGATAAGAGTATGTTTGGAAAATAAATAAAAGGTTCAGTACCCAATGCTGGAAAAGAAGAAAGTTTCAAAGGAAAATAAATTTATTAATCTAATAGGTATAAAATGTATATTTTTTGCAGAGGTGTTCTTTGGATGTAACTATTATAAATCTTTGGTCTCCAGTTGGGTGCAACAAGATCAAATCCTTGATAACTAACAAAAGAAAAGATTATTCCAATTGCACCCAAAAGAACTCTCAAAGGATGTTAATTAAAATTATACTGAGGTTGTAGACAAACAACTGTGTATTCAGAAGCTTCCTCCCTTCTTTTTCCCTTGGTGAATATCTTATTATTGAAGGCAATCAATTACAGGATTAATGCCTCCAGTTTGTTTGTACCAACAACTTACTGAAGTCTGTGTGTTCAACAAAGCATTCAATGTTAAACTTATAGATGAATATAAAAATGGTAGCTCAGACATTTAATATGTCTACTGCTACTGCAAAGTGGCTAAGTTCCAAATTTAGACAAAGGACTTAGATACAGAGATAACAGAATGTTGTCTTTCAATTGTGAATGAACACCACCCAAAAATCCATGCTTGTCAAGTTGGAAAGAGTCAATAATTCTTTTCAATAAATAATAATTCTAACTTTTGTCAAGTTGGAAAGAGTCAATAATTCTGATTCGGTATTTTGCTTTCTCAAATGTTAACTTTCCCCAATCATATGTCAAGAATGGAAAGATTAGGAGCAGGTGATTTTGGTTTGCCAATATTAAAATGAGTCAGTCAGACTTCAAAAAGACCAGTTCAACCAGCTGAAAGAATTGGGTGGAAGAATGAATCCTAAACCAACTGTGGCAAATTGAAAAGTTACAGATATTGGCAAAAGAGACCATTAGAATACGTGATGTATAGTTCTCCACTATACAATGCCTGCACTGAAGAACAAAGGAGAGTTTTCAAACTAAGGAAATGAACATAGAACCTGAAGATTTTATCAGAATGGGAAAATGGGAGAGGAGGGGATATAGCCATAACCATTGCCAATGGTATATTTAAAAAGTTGAGTCAATAAGCATTTCAATTCCCCCACTATCATCAGAACAGAACAGAACAGAAAAAAATATGCAAGAGGTTAAACAACAAACATATCCTGTAACCTGAATGTCAAACTGGTTAGATTTTGAAATATGTAGACCACCTTCAAATATACTACGGGCACAATAAACTAGGAGTTTATTTCACATAGACAGCATTAGTAGGAAAATTGAACTGTAGTGTTAATTGATAAGGTTCATTTCACGGTTTGTCCAGAAGAACGTTCATACAGATTGTATCAACAGACCTCATTTGAACAGAAGTAAAGCAACAAATTATCACTGCTTACTAGCCAATTCTAACTGTATCAGTTCTTTATACAGGAACAGATACAAGCTGATGAGAATAATTACCTTGATGCTGTCATCCAGCAGCTTCAAGTTCTTAATTGCATCTTACCATCTGAAAGGAAGCTGTCATGCCTATAAATGAATTCCTTATCTACAGATGGTTTTGTTCTGGTTAAGTTTCAACAAATTATCCCAAAGATCTAGTAACTGATTCTAAAAATATTCTGGACAGCACACATGAGGCAGCCTAATCGGGCAACAGAGTCTGTTGGCTACTATTAAAGGTAGCAGAACCAAAGATAGATTCAGAAGCAGTACATAGTGCCTGAGAACAAATTCCTGTTTGAATCCCACTGAAGTGAGCAACAGCTACACAAGAACAGAAGTGCGGTGGCGCAGCGGATTAGTGCCACCAGTTATGTCGACCAGAAATGGCCGGCACACTTGACAGGTTTGATCCGCAGCTCCACATGACGGGATGAGCTCCCATCACTTAGCCTCAGCTTCTGCCCACCCAGCAGTTTGAAAGCACGTAAAAAAAACTGGCAAGTAGATAAAATCGGGTACCACTTTGGTGGGAGCTGGCTGGCTACGGCGGGACTCAGTGAGTCAAGCGGCGAGAGTCGAGCAGCGAGTTGGAAGCAGACTACCCTCCTGCCGGGGGTGGAGCAGGAACTGCAGAGATGCCCGGATGCAACATCGCCAGCCAGCGGGGGGAGGGGGGGTTAGTTGCACAATTGTATAATTTACTAATCTATGTAAGCCGCCAAGAGTCTTTGGAAATTGGCAGCATAGAAATGTGTAAAATAGATTAATAGATAAAAACTCTGGTTCAATTCTGATAGGTACACTTTGGCTTTCAATGCCTACAATTTGCTACTTGGGTCTTGGGCAAATATTGTATCCTTTAATCACAAAGCTAAAGCACTTATATCATGCCATGAAGACTGCTTATTGAGGTATATCAATGCAGTCCACACAACCTAACTGCTTGTTTATTGAGGTAGCAAAACCAATACCACTAAATGAGTGATATGCTAAAGGTAACCAAGGAAAAAGAAACAATAAAAGAAAGAATTTCTTGATCCTGCTTCTATTTACACAGTTACTCTAAGAAAATAATGCTGAATCCTAGCAAAACAGAACTTCTTACTGACATATTCAGCTAGGTGAATGGTAC
>JANHZU010007401.1:8807-21791 GCA_032468055.1 Acrochordus granulatus | reverse complement strand
CCTCTGGCAGAGCTCTCATCTTCATTAGAGCACACAAGCCCCCCAACCACAGCAAGGTGGTGCCTCACTGGGGGGTGAATTTATATATGGGGTCTTCAATTATCTTAAATTATTTTTTTATTCCTGTGTTAAGAGTGTTCACAGTGTAAATATGCATAATGTTTTCATTTTTTAGGCATTCTACTGCTATTATTTAAAGATCAATATGTTAGTGCAGCTCTATATCCGTATTGGAAATATGTAGGAATCCATTTATTTCCAACTATTTGTGATACCAGAGATGGATACAGAGCTCGTTGAATCATTTTACCCAACACAGATACAACCCAACATGTCTTACTGAAAGGAGGTGTCAGGACGCACACTGGGGGCTCCCATTCTATTTGTTAAATATATATTTTTTAAAAAAATTCATATTGGAAGAAGATAAATGTGAAATAATATGAAGAAGAAAAGATAAAAATACAAAAAGTAATAGCAATAAAAAAAAATCCTATGTTTCAACCCTCTTTAGGGAATACGGTGGCTGAGTGCCGGAAGGTTGGCAGCTCGGCAGTTTGAGACCCATGCGCCACCATATAACGAGGTGAGCTCCCATTACTTGCCCCAGCTCCTGCCAACCTAGCAATTCAAAAACATGTAAAGATACAAGTCGATGAATAGGGATCACCTAATTAGTGGGAAGATAACAGTGTTCCATGCGCCTCAGCGCATAGTCATTCCGGTCACATGACCATGGAAACTTCGTTGGACAATGTTGGCTCTTTGGCTATGAAATGGAGATGAGCACTGCCCCCTAGAGTCAGACATGACTGAAAGGGGAAACCTTTACCTTTTATCTCAACCCTCTTTAAAATTACATACCATATTCAACCCTTTTTAATCAGCAAATCCATAAATCATTTTTTTCAATTTTCAGCAAAAAGTCCAGAAGAGGTTTTCAGACTTTTATAAAATGCTTGTTCTGTTTTCCCTGACCAAACAACAAGTTCGGTTAAGTGATATGTTGCACAAACCTAATCTGATTTAAAAAATAACTATGAAACCTAAATATTGGAAATATTCCAATATCCCTAAAGGAGAAGCAAATACATCTTCACTTTCTTCTGTTTTTAAGCCAGAGAGAAGTACACACCAGGAATGACTGGGGGTTTTTCACTGTTATCATTGATATGCTTTCTGTGCTATTAAGCCAACTTCACTTGAGAGGAAGTTTGTGAGATAAAAAGCTTCACTTAATCAACTCCAGCTCTGGTTAAAGGGGCAGAAGCAGATGTTATGGGAGGATGCAACGTAATTTTCTATGCAATGTGATACAAGGTTGAAGTGTTGGTCTTGGGTCAAGGAGATCTGGGTCTGAGTTCACATTCAGCCATGAAAACTCCCAGGGTGAGTCTGAGCTCAGCCTTGTCTCTCAATAAGTTATTAAGGGCATCAATAAAGAGCCACTTTTTATACCCAGGGATCACCTGGATCATACCTTTCTCTACCACATTTCGGCCTTCATCTTCCCTGCGGGTGGACCCAGAGCTGAGAGCAGCCCCCGCTGGAAGAATGGAGCTGCGATGAGAGGCCACACTAGAAAAGGGTGGCTTGGAGACCAGAACAGGAGAGCCCTGGATAGACACACCAGGGGTCAGCCATCTTTTCCTGCTGAGGAGCTTCCTGAAGGATTGCGCTGGCTGGCTGGGGAACAAATATTGGACTAGATCCAGAACCATGGGTCTGATCATCATCTTTTCTTTCTTAAAAAGTCAAAGAAAAAGTTCTCCAACCAACCATAATCAACAAAGAAACAACACTTTCCCAGTATGGAAATGTCAGGATGGAACCGCTACAGAACGGAATAAGCAGAAAAAATATTCACTGGGATATAAAAGGTGCTACTTTTAAAGATGACAGTTAAGAACATTTTCACCCTCCAGTAAATCGTTGCCAACTATTTTGCATTCAACCCCTCAGATTCCCTGGGGACCATCTCTGTCTGGCACAGCTGCATTCACACATGGTGGATGACCTTCTCTTCCAGGGCTGAGTCTCAATGCCTCTATTCTCAGAGCCCAGCATATTAAGCCAGGAACCATGATTTGACCAACATTGCTAGGTTCATATAACATGCTGAACCACTTTTACAGTCTTCTGATACCTGGTTAGCAAACCCCACTTTTCCTACCCTGGGAACAGTACAAGCTGGATTTTTTTAAGACTCTCTTCACAAAATACATTGAACCGCAAATCAGACCAAACCATATTTAGCCTCCCTTGTGGAGTTTGTCACTTCCTGTGATGAGTACTTTATGATTTACTGCGGTAAGTTTATGGTTTTCTGGATTGAGAAAAAGCTCAAATCAGGTTAAGCAAGGGACCATGGGTAAGTGGGTTGTCTGAACAAAACCAGAAAGCAGGGAAAGGGGCCATAAAGTGAAAGCCGTGCCACATTAAGGAGCACTTGACCCAAAGGTGGAGCAGGCAGCAGCTGGCCAGAGAGAGGTGGCCAGTGCCGAGCACTGCTGTCTGTGTGCTGGATGCTGAGTACAGCCAGGTAATGACTTGGGGGGACTGCGCCCGAAGCTTGCGCGTGTGTGGAAGTGGCCTGGAGCTACGAGTGTGCCTCCTGGTATCATTTGAGAGGGAGTCCGTCCCTTTCTAATGGAGGGAAAAAACCTGCCTGAGGTAATGCCTTTTAGCCTTGCCACCACGTTGGGCGACGTCCCTGTGTTCCTGGAGGGTTTCCATCCAGGTTTGCACAAGCTGGCAAACCACTGGATTATTTTTTTGCGGCAGGTCAGGACAAAGCATGACTGAGGGCAAAGTCAGCCTCCTAAATATTGGAACTAAATATAGAGAACTAGGCCACTCTGACAACGGTTGGTTGCCAGAGGGGCCTTGGGGCCCTTACGAGTCCTCCCAGGGGCTGTGCTGGGGGCAACGTGTGAAATCCCTCTGGTATGGGCAGGGTTCAACTGTGGGGAAATCTTGGCAGAGCCTTCCCTCAGCTTCATCACTTTCTGTCCTGCTTCCCCCCAAGGGAAGAAGAATCCTCTCACGATAAGGTAGGCTGGCTGAGAGGAGGCCTGGCCCCAAAGCCTGTCGTGAGTAGCAGGGCTGAGGCAGTGAGACCCTCCAGCCAGCAGGCAGATGTCGCTGACCGCCCAACACCTCCCAACCTTCTGGCTGCCAACAATGGCCAGCCAGGAGGGTTTCAAGGGAAAGTTTCTGCCTCCCTTAGTTTTAAGGAATAAAAAGACCTTATCTCTTCCAAAGAGATAAGATCCACACAACGTGGCATGTAACGAAAGAGCAGTGTGACAAAGACACCAAGATCCAACAGCTTGACCGGGCGAAATGGCAGGATTGGTGCAGGGGCTGGATGAGGCTCAGTGAGGAAACTGAGATGGCCAGGCAGGGGTCTCTGGTCCAAAAATCTTCAATTGGTAGCCATTGTAGCCACCATCTTGACTTTTCTGACTGTAACTTCCAGTCAGGGTGCCCAGGAAAGGACTGGAGTGAGGGGGAGGATGAGGCCATCTTCTTTGTGCGCTCACAAAATGGTCTCCTTGCAACTCTAGGGCCAGCCCCCACCCATTTTCAATTCTGAGAGGATCCAGGACCACCTAGAAATAAGAATGGCACTTTGCTTGAAAGATATCAGCTCCTATCTCCCATGTCTGATTAGAAGAGGCTCAGGGACACAGCCACAGTCATAAGGAGATAAGGAGATGATCAAAGGCCAACAACCTTACACTTGACTGGGAAGTGAACCTGAGGCAGCTGCTCCCATTACAGGATGACAAGTCCTGGGCTGAAGTCCTACAAGTTCCCTTTGCACCAATGGTGGTCTTTGAACTGTCTTCAGGGAGAGTCCCATGCATTTCTCATTACAGTAGTCTAAACCAGCGGCCATAGAATGTATGGATAACTGAGGTCAGGCTATCTTTGACCAGGAAAAGGGGCTAAATTTGTTCCTTAAGATGGAATGCAAATCCCTCACAACTGAGAACCAGGCAGCTGAATCCCCGCCTTCAATAGGCCTTCAATCTGAACTACTTGGTTTACTGGTCCCTCAGACAGCCCACTGCCTGAGTAGATGTCAGCACCTAGCTTACCTTGAGTAATCCTGAGAAGCTAAACAGGGTCAGCCCTGATTTCCATCTTGGATGGGAGACCACCATGAAATCTATGGTGTTTGCTAGATGGTGAGGATGAAGGATTGGCAAAGACTTTATCTGCTCCAAGCTTCACATACAACATGTAGGAAGAGTAGCCCCAGTGCCTCCCTTGGCACAACAGCTTTCCAGGGCTGTGGGAAGATCCGCAGTTCTCCAGCACAACTGTTTGGAATCAACTATCCCACAGCCGCCGCCGCCGCCACAGCAGCATTGAAATATAGCACAGCAGCCCCAGTGCAGATCATTTTCCCTACCTGGTTCTCCCAGGTGGCTCAGATACCCCACTGTTATACTCAGTCATCCCCCAGGGTGATCAAAGCAATCCCAAACCAAGCTGAAGCCTAGGAAAATACAATAGATTTAGGGTTCAGCCAAACCCAACTTATGCTACCTGGGAATGGTAAAAGAAGGACAAAAATTGCTCTACAAAGTTTTAAGTTTTTTCCTTTTAATTGGTCAGTGGCTGAACACCTGATGAGCTCATTAGCCAAGCAGCTGACATCTAGCAAAGGGGCTTGCTGTGGGTTTGCAGCTTCAGTTCATCAAAGCTAATTGTGATTAATATAGGGAGGGGCTGGAGCCTCCCATTTCCCACAGCTCACATCCCTGCATTGGAGATAGGGCTCCAAGTTGAAATTATAAGCACTTGAGTGGAAGAAACAGCCTTAAAGTATGTATCTCTAAAACTGCAATTGCAGGAGGGGAATGGCACCTCCTCTGGAGCTTTCAGGCAACCTGTCTCCCTCCCTCCATTCTCCTTCCATCTCTTTCCCCTTAAGATGTTGCAAGACAGATACAGACACTACCTGCCACAGCTGTAACCCTTTCCCCATCTGTGCCTTGCCCCATGATGAATGGCTCTGTTTTGCAATATAGGGCAAGGATGGCCAAGGAAGCCTCTGGGGGGGATTCCAGGAAGCTGCCTCCGCTCCTCCCAGCTCCTCCACCTGAGGTCCTGGACAAGATCCTGAGTGAGCAGTTTGGCTCCCTGCCTTTTATGGCTCCCATCACACGGATGAAGAGGAAGCCGCCTGGCTACTACCATCCCACAGAAAACCGTGAACAGGTCCTGGGTCGGAGGCGAGCAGCTAATGCCAAAGAGCGAGAAAGGGTAAGCAGGCACATGGCCCCTCCATGCTGGCTCATCTGGACAATGTTCCCAGGAAGCAGCCTTGGGTCAGGTCTCAGGAAAGTTTCTGGTCTCTGCTTGCAGCTATAGTTGATGGAGTAAGGATTGTCTAACCAGGCAAAAGCAAATTCAAACTAACCATGTGTGCCAGGGTTCCCCAGCACTTGTCCTCTTCAGAGGTGTTGGGATGGCTAAGAAATGCAGGGAACTGGAGTCACTACACATCACGGAGAGAAAAGGCTGAGTTTCTATGTCCTGTGGTAAGGAAAGAACATGTTGGTAACTCAAGGCCATCTGTACACTTAGGAAAAACCATGTCTGTAACTAGCCTCTGATGAGCTCAAGAGAAGAATCCAGGTCTGAAAATTAAATGAGGCCATTTACTGAAGTCATGCAATTGTTTAAGTGCATTGCCAAATGGCAGAGTGTTTTCCATACTTTTCCCTGGAATACATTTGCCTTGTCCAAACTCTCACGCCCATCTGGGAACTGCAGCATAATCAAGCCAGAAGATGTGTGGTGGGAGATGGTCATTGTATGATACACACTGCTTGTATTGCAGTGTGGTGGCTCATTAAAAAGCACTATAAATGTCTAGATGGTTCACCTTCTGAAAGTTCTTCAGTAAATAATTTTTTCATCATGCCTACAAAAACAGACATTAAATTTATACAAGCTGTACAGCAGCCAATTTTTTCCCAAGGCCTGCCTAAAAAGAAATAGAAGCAGGAATGCTTCTGGTGGCTTAGAGCAGTTCTTCTTAAAGTGTGGCCCCAGGACCTCTGGAGGTTGTCAAGACCCTCTTAGGGGTTCTCAAAATCAAAATTATTTGCTAAATATTGAAGATATTTCCAAAAAATTAAAAGTGTCACTTTTGTCATTTATTTGTTAAAATATAAGATTTTTCATGGAAAATGTTTCATTTATGTTAATGCCTAATAGATTTAATGGGGGCACAATGGCCAAGTGATTAAGACACTGGGCTTGTCAGCCAGAAGGTTGGCAGCCTGAGTTTGAGACCCAGGCACTGAGCAACGGGGTGAGCTCCCATTAATTGCCTCAGTTCCTGCCATCCTAGCAATTCAAAAGCATGTAAAAATACAAGTACATAAATAGGTACCACCTCAATTGATGGGAAGGTAACAGCGTTCCATGTGCCTCAGCGCATCGTCATGCCAGCCACATGACCACAGAAGCATCTTCAGACAAATGCTGGCTCCCTCAGCTGTAAATTGGAGATGAGCGCTGCACTCTTGAGTTGGACACAAATGAAAGAGAAGCCTTTACCTTTTATCTCAACCCTCTTTAAAATTACATATAATTCCCTTCTTACCTTTTAATGAATTCAATATTGTTATTTTTACATGACCCAATATTCTATGACTGCATCCATTTTAATTTTAGTAGATAAATATTGATAAATATAACCCATACAAACAAAGGCTCTTTTGGGGCTCTCCATAATCTGAAAAGTAGGAAGAGGTTTTGAGAGCAGCTTAGAGGATAGGCTTTTTATCACCTCGGGGACAGAGAGCAAGGAGTCACTAGAAGATGCAATGCACCACCAGCAGGGAAATGGAATCAGACTCCTTGGGGGCTTGGGGGCTTCCTGGCCTTTTCTGGAACGGCTGGGCTTAGCCATTTCTCCTGAGAAAATGCAATAAAATAGTTTTCAGCACTTTTAGAACGAGTTCTATCAACACCTTCAAAGGCTGACTCTCTGCAGTGTGTCAATATGTCAGTGTGTCAATGCGTCAGTGGCTTATTCTTAATCTGTAAAAGTTGTACCAAGCTTCAAGAGGAGGCTGGCAGTCACGTTTTGCCAGAGATAAACAGCATGGAAGACTGCCAGAGGTTCCACATCCTCCTCTGGCAGTTCTTTCAGTCCTGTTCTGGATCTTCATAAGCCATGGTTTGTTTGTGGTTTATCCGATAAGTTGCAGTTGGACAGATTCATGCAACCAATTTTATACTAACTGCCGTGGCGGAGATCCTGAAATACCAAGCAAACTGCATTTTGCCTTAGCACAATATGTGAACCAATTCATTATCTCCAAAATCTGTTCAGCTGAAGACTGTAAGGAAGCAGAAGGAATGCTTGTGGGAGGGAGAGAGTCTGCCCTGTAAAACAGACTCTTCTCTCTTGAGCCTGATCTGACTCTTTATTACAGGGACAGCCAACATTATATATCGTTAAGAACCTTGTAAAACTATGGCACATTTGCAAATCTTTTAACAGTCACTCTTGAGTGTTCTGAATTTAATGGAAAGTTTTGTAAGAATTCTCCTGCTGCAAACATGTTCTGCTAAACAAGTATCAAACAGCTGAGAGAGAGATTAAATGCAAGCTCTCTCTGGACTACAGCTCATTATTTTATTTCTCTTTTAATGAATTATCTCCTCACATACACAGGTATCTTACAAGCCTGCAGTTAACCTTCCCTGGACACATGACGCTGTTAACTCTGATCACTCACTTTTTTTTTTGTCTAAACAGATCAAGAATCTGAACAGTGGTTTTTCCAAGCTCAAATCTATTGTCCCACTGATTCCAAAAGACCGGAAGCCAAGTAAAGTGGATATGCTTAAAGCCACAGCTGAATATATTCGCCTGTTGCGCTTGATCCTGGAAGAAACTGGAGGACTTGAGGTAGGAATGAAAGTTCATGGAAACTTTTAGGAACTAAATGTTGGTCCTGCACTGGGTAGTTTGCAAAGATTCTAATTTGCCACATTCCAAGTAACAGAGGCTTTGGCAGAAAATGCCAAGTCATTCTAGCATTGCCACTATAAGCACTTTTAATTTTTTAAAATGTAGCCCAAAGGGCACTTTATGCTGATTAAAAGCTTAAAATAAACCCGATGACACAATTGTGTCAAGCAACAAAATCATGCACAACCAGCCTCTTGTCCTCAAATAATTCCTACTCTCAAGAAAAGGGTAGGGAAGGGAAAGGGCCTTGGGAATATGTGACCTTCGCCCGAAGATTGGACATTACCTCTGGGACATTTGAAAAGTTGCCTCTGGATTCTATCAGTTAAGGCAAATATTAAGTACAGTTCCGATATAATCATTAAATTCGGTTTCTGTTTTATGTTGTTATGGTTCTTTGGTTTTATTGTTGCTGTAAGCTGCCCAAAGTTGTGTTTTAAGAAGGGCAGCCATACAAATCTATTAAATGCTTTAGATACATACAGTACCTCCTTTCCCATCATGCTGTTCCCCTTTGGGCAATCTTCTTCACACAAAGCATAGAAAAGGAGTAAGAAATAGCAAAGAAAGAAGTAAAATGGAAGAGATAAGAAAAGGAAGTAAAGCCAAGTGGAGGCAGAGGGAGAAATTCTGATAACCTTGAAAACCTATTGAATAGAGACTACTTTCGACTGGGCCCATTCCTTTCAAACCTGATATTAATTTCTCCTTCTGCCCACCTAACTCCTAACCATGGCAGATAAACCAAGGTCCTCAAGGAGCTTGGCCCTCCTACACTTGATCATGCGTAATGACTCCAGGCTGCTCCCTTCACACATGGATCAGGCCTTATTTTCCCCACACTAGGCCTAGTTTATGCCTGCACTATTCTCCAAACCTGTCTTTGGAAATCATCTTTTACTTCCATCATAGCCAAGTACATATTACCTTTTGTTCTTTTACCTTCTCACCTCTTTTTGAGGATCCATCTCCTCTGTTCCATCCAGTTATGATTTTATCCTTTTTGTCTTCCTTTCAATCCATTCACTTTTTCTTCATTTGTTTTTGATTTGCAATTCAACCCTCATTCAACTTCTTTGTATGACCAAATCACCTCAACAGAGTTCCATGCTGGTCATTAAGCTTTTCTTCTTCTACAACTTTCACTTAAAACTTAAGAAACCCATTCTGGTCCCTTCAACTCTCTCTCGCTTTCTTTTTCCTGACACTATCCTAATTTAATTTCTGAATAACAAAATGGGCAGGTGCTATTTCTTAGACATGACATTTTTGCTTCTGAAAAATATTTATTTCTCACAACACGTCACTGTTTTAGTGTTCTACTAAGATACACCAATGCATTTACCTGCTCTGTTTTTTGCCATCTGTGTATGACAAGCAAATGTTCAATCCATTTCCCTGCAAACACAAATATCTTGGTTTCTGATGCATTTTCAAAACCCTTACTTCTTGTTGATTATAAAATCTTAACATTCACTGCTAAACTCCTGGCCAAAAACATGACATTGTCTGCATTGGAAGAACAGTAGATACACGTCCAGATCTTCAGTCAACACACTTCTACTATAATCACAAATACTGTATATTAAAGAACTAAGGGTATACCACATATACTTGCCTTAATCCCTGCTCAGTTTGGAAAAAGCCATTATTCGTATAACTACTTTAGTACATCACATATTGCTTGCACATGTAGTCCTCAATTTATGATCATGGTTGAGTCTGGAATTTAGGTCATAAGTTGTTGCGGTCATTAAACGAGATGACCACCTTGCTCTACGACCACAATCCTGATTCTCCTCATTGGAGTTATAAAAAGTAGATAGAGCAAAAGTACTACCTGCTGAAGGGGGGAAAGTAGCTCCCCTCTGTATACAGAAGGAACTGCAGTGCTGGGTTAGAGAAAAGGTGGTCAGGTTTTCATGATCCAAGGTTGTTTTCTCCAGTCTAGCACTGCAGCTCCCCTCCATGGGCAGAAGGAACTCCATCCCAAATTCCAAGCAGG
Organism: Acrochordus granulatus; assembly: GCA_032468055.1. Classification (NCBI taxonomy): domain Eukaryota; kingdom Metazoa; phylum Chordata; class Lepidosauria; order Squamata; family Acrochordidae; genus Acrochordus; species Acrochordus granulatus. The sequence goes on along the minus strand of JANHZU010007401.1, from coordinate 11,775 downwards.
ATTTCGGCATGGAGATTTGCAGCCAAGCAGCCCTTGTGCTCTTAAGGAGGCTGGGTGAAAAAGTCCCTCTTGAAATCCAAGCAGCCCCTAGGAACCAGAGGGAGTCCTCCAGGCAGATGGCATCACCTTGTGACCTTCTCTGCCAGTTTCCCCATTGACTTTCTGGGGAAGCTGGCAGTGAAGATTGCATGTGGCAGTCACATGATCAAGGGACACTTTGCAACTTATCATAAGGTAATCCATGTGAATGGATTGCCAATTGCCCAGATCTCAATCATATGACCTCAGGGGCATTACAATGGCCATAAGTTCAGATATGGGTCATAAGTCACTTCATCCAGCACCACCATAATTTCAAACGATTGCTGAACAAATGGCCTTTAAACAAGGAGTACCTGTATCTCATTCATATGTCAATCTTCAGTTTCATACTTATGCAAAAACTTTCCATGATTCACGTTATCTTATCAAATGTACAATTAACCTTCTTTCTCAAATTCATACATTTCCCAATGAACTCCAAACAGAAAACAGCTGATATGTACACTTTTTGCTCCATATATAGCTGTGCTACACTTCCAAATTTTGCTCAAAATGGCCTCTGCACAAGCCTCTACAGCTTCTCAGGTGCATCCCATAGTTTTAACTCTTGCTACCCACCCTTTTGAACAAGAGAACAACAAACCCACCCTTCCCATCATCAGGCATAAATGAATCTTCATACAAGTTTAATGAGTTATGGAACTTTATAGTAAGAGTTACTACTCATGGGTGGGCCTCTTGCTTGGATTACTTTAAATGCAAAACTCCTCTACCAGACTATACCACACTTTCTGCCCAGGCTTCTCCAACAGCTGCCTGGGGAAGTATTCATTTTATTTCTATTTTAGGTCCTCTTCAGGAGTGCAAGGCAATGTACACAGTGCTCCCACTCTCATTTTCCCCCTATGAGGCTGAATGAGCGACTGGCCCAGAACCACCCACAGAGCTTTCTTCACTGAGAGGAGGCTAGAAGCCGGGTCTTTGCAGTGCCCAGGGAGCATCATGTTGGCCTCTTGACCCAGATGTGGCTGTTCTAGTTGCTGCGTCCACCAAGTGACCAACTTTCCCCTTTCCTTAGGGAGAAGATGTAGTAGACGATCCCTCTCCTGGGCCAGTGTCGGTGGTAGCACCCTTAGAGAAGTGCTTGTCAGGACCTATCTCAGCGCAGCGGTCCGGCTGTTACATCAAGACCGAGAATGGCCTTGAGATGGTTTGGGCCAATCAGATGATGGAAGCCCCTGTAAGCACCTGGGGAGAGACCATTCTGCCTGCTTACATGGGGATTGTAGAGCTTCACAAGAGTAACTGGTAAGGCGCCGCTGGTGTTCTATCTCTAGACCGATGTGCAAAGAGGAAAATGTATTTCCTGTTAACCGATCATATTCGGTTAACAAGGTAACATGATGGCTACTAACTTAGTTCTGCTCCTTTTCTTTTCACGTGCATGTTAATCTCTGCTCTTGGAGACAGCTGGCATACCTTGTAAGCTATCAGGAGTGCCTGGGAATTCATATAACTGGTTCTCCTGAAGCATAAATTCCCTCCAGTTTTATGATGACACTTGGTTCTCTCACCTCAATTAGATTAGCAAGAAAAACCCACCATTTTTTATGATTCTTGATAGCAGAGAAGGAAGTGAGCTTCAGAGGATCAAAAATCTCCCTGATATAAGCACTGATAATTAAAAGAGTTTCTTTCTCAATCTTATATTCCCTTTATGCTTTTTAAGATATTTGGTCAGTCAGTCCAATAAACATTTCAATTATGCATATGGCACAATTATATTTTATTTTTTAAAAAAAAGCATGCTGACACAGGCAATGAAGCCCGACTCTAGTCTAGAACTGGACACAGGATATGGTGAGACCAAGTGATTAGCAGCTGGACTGCTTTCTTGGTCTCTTTTGTAGGGTCAGTAAAGGAAATATAGCCAAGGTTTTGACTGCCCTTTGCTCTGCTGCTGCTATGGACTCAAATCAATTTTCATTAACATCATTACAATTGCCACATAAAGAAGCAACTTATAGAATCCTGAGGTTGGAAAGACTTTGCAGATTTTCAAAACCAAGACCAACTTCTGAAGAGCTTCAAGACCAACCCTCTGTCCCGGTTAGGAATATTCAGCCCATCCCAGAAAAATCAGCTGCCCAACATTTGCTTAGGAACACATTGTGATGAAATTTCCATTGCTTAATAGCTCCCATGGTCAGGACATTTTTCCTTATTTTGTGTTTGGATCTCTTCCTGTAATTTGTCCCAGCCTCAGGAACTACAAAGAATAAATCCCCCTTCTTTTCTTGAACAATCATCCATATTAGCAGCCCTTGAGAGCCTCCCTTCCTACAATCTACAATGTTAAAATGTTTAAAATGTTGAAATGTTGATTGTGAGCTGCCAAGAGCCTATTAGGAGATTGGCAGCATATAAATATGATAAATAAACAAACTCTCCTTATGCCTTCCATTCCCACAAGCCCTGGAACAGATGTCATGGTTTAACTGCACATTGTGTGAAAAAGTGTTTCCTTCTGAATCCCCCTATGCCTTCTTTCAGTGGATGACCCTGAGACCTCAGATTGTAAGAAAGGGAGAAAAGTTTGTTTTTGTCTTTGTTGTCTATGTCAGGCACAATTTTAAATGCCCGTCTTATATCACCAAGTCTTAGGAAACATTACTAACAACAAAGCTAGTCGAGGTGATGATATTCCAGTTGAATTATTTAAAATCCTAAAAGATGATGCCGTGAAAGTGCAGCACTCCATCTGCCAGCAAAGTTGGAAAACTCAACAATGGCCACAGGATTGGAAAAGATCAGTTTACATTCCAGTCCCAAAGAAGGGCAGTGCAAGGGAATGTTCAAACTACCGTACAATTGTGCTCATTTCACACGCTAGCAAGGTTATGCTCAAGATAATACAAGCTAGGCT
>JANHZU010007400.1:9913-32253 GCA_032468055.1 Acrochordus granulatus | reverse complement strand
CTCTAGGTTTGAATCCAGATATTCTTTCAAAACAGCTAGTTCCTTGGCTGACATGGGATACTGCCTTTTAGTTGGTACTTTGGCCCCCAGGATACTATGGTACAGTCACAGTCTCTGAGTGGAGGCCTTGTCCCTGTTGCTGAGAAAAAACATCTGCAAAATCAGCATGCTTTTTTGGCAGCTGAGAAACTGCTTCCTTAGGGCCCTGAGGAGGTTGCTGCAACTGGTCCTGTGGGATGGCTTCTTGAAGCTGGCAGTCCTCAACTGGGAAATGGAAGGTTCCTTCTTCCCAGTCTATCAAGGGGTTGTTTTGCCAATCTGCCCCCAGAATGATGGGAAAGTGAAGATGTTCACTGACATATAAAGTTAATAGCTGGGAGTGCTGGGCTGTAGACACTTGCAAAGGAGTCATGGTATGCTTAATTGGACCTGTTTTCAAAGGCTGCCCATCTATTGTTTGTACTTGCACCGGGAGAGATAAGGAGACTGAAGGGATTTTATGAGCTTCCACAGTGGAGGAACCAACAAAGCTGGCCATCACCCCAATCCAATTAGGGCCCTCATCTTCTCCTCACCACTGTGGGGTAAAGTCAGAGTTATAAGAACTGTTAATAAAGCACCTTGATTTGGGTGTTTGGGCAAGAATTTCTCCAATTGCCACCCCCACACCTGCTCTCCCCCAAATATGGCTAATGGTCTTCACAAGGGGTTGGATCTCTGATGTGTGCGCATACGTAATGACTCTTGGCTGCATCGCCTCTTTATACTTGGTTCGGTCCTTGTTTTCCACAGTTTTCTTTTTCTTGACTGTATTTGTATCCCACATTTTCTCTGAAAAAGGTGACTTACTTTATTACATTCCCACAACAACTGCATATGCTAAGTTGGGCTAAGCATGAACTGCTGACCCAAAGCTTTATGTTCAAGTGAGGTAACATTGTTTCCAAGTACAAATGGTACTGAAAAGCTTAAGCTTTAAATACATTCTATGGGTTTCCACATTATAATAATTAATGAACAATATCTACATAATCAACCTGTCTCCCCCCACCTCTCCCCAATTTACATCAATCTCATTCTAGCCATCTCTGCATCTGAAGTGAGTTGTAGCTCACAAAAGCATATATCTTTTAATAAAATTTGAGGCAATAAACGTTGCCACCAGAATCCTCCTGATTTTTTGCTATCATAGAATAACACTGCTCTCCTCTTATGGTGCAGAATCTAAGTCTCTGTGTTTGAGATGGCTTTTAGCAATGCAACTTCTTAAAAACAAATTATTATTTTGGGAAATTTTATTTTTATTTATTAAATGTATATGCTGTCTACTTCCCTGTTGCAGCTATTCATTGTGGAATTCAATTCCTTTGGGAACATCATAAATAAAACATTGCAATTGTGTCACCCCTCTTTGCATTTGGACCATTCTTGAAATAATTAATACAGTTTGTGTATTTGTATGCTGAACTAACCTTCATATAACTCTTCAAGCAAATGGAGAATTTCCATTAGTGATGCTTTGATCTAATTTTTGGAGTACTGTATTTTCCTGAACAATCTTCTTGTCTTATATCATTGCCTATATAATCTATCAAAGGAGAAGCATTTTTACCTACTTCCTACTTACCTTTTTAATAGCTGCCCAAAATAAACTCTTATTGTGACATTCTTGTTATAATCATGCTACCAACAAGGTATGTCAGTTGTAGTAAGGAAACATCCATCATGTTGTAATCTCTAATCCTGTTGTAACTTTCATCTGAGGTAGTAAATATATTTCTGGATTATACCTCATCAGGATAACAAGTATGTGTTAAAGGATATCTATTCACACTGTTGCTGCTTATCTCTATGTATTTGTATTTGTTATCTCCCTGAAAAAGCAAGAGCATATAGGACCTCAGGTTGACCTTCATCTTTCCATATTGTTTTTCCTATTGCCACTACAATTAAGATCTGATCTCTTCCAACTACGATGGCCTACATTTCTCATGTAGCACTAGATGGGTGGAGAATAAATGAATTCCACTTCTTTGAACAAGCATCCTGTCTACCAATAAGCCATTTCTGAACAGCAATAGCTAATACTATGAATCAAAGACAAGATCGAGTTATTTTGTTGTATGTTTCAGCTAGCTGCCTAATAATCCACACATTTCAGATGATGGAGAGGGAATCAGGTTGGATGTTTCAGATCTTGAGAACTGCTGCATCTTATTTGATAGTTTTACATTAGTCATGTAAAATTAGACTAATTAGAATGATTATTCCAGCAAGGAGAGAACATCTTCCCTATTGGATACTCTTGGTGCTATCTAACTTTAGAGTGATTGTCATGTTCATATGGAGATAGAGTAAACCTTGCCAGTATATCTTTATCAATGAGTGATGTGTTTTACAAAGTAATTGTATATATAAATATAACCCAGATGCTGGTGCTTTGAGCAAGACAAAAAGAAGAGAAAAACAAAACAAAGAGGAGCAAGGATATGATTGTATAAAGAGGAAAAGATGTTGCTTCTTTTCTGGAAGCATATAAAGCATTGAGTTAGGAGGTTGCAGCTGTGTCCTCAGATCTCCCAGAATCAGGCTTGAGACAAACTCATTGGAGGGCACTAAGGCATTGAACACAACAACACACAAACTTTGAAGTTGATATTCAACAAAGCTAAGCAGTCAGAACCTGGCATTAGAAGAAACAAGTCTCATTTTCTGCCCTCTCTTAATGGAAGATGAATATTTTGCTAAACATGTTTTTCCAGGTGTTCTTTTCATATATTTCAGCCATTTTATTTTTGTATTAGGTTGCAACCTTTGTAAAAATGATCCTTTTTTTCCCTTCTCTGGCTTCTTATATGTGGGGTTGGAAAATATTTAAAAACAGAGTATAATCATATTGGTAAGAAAATGCTGGAATCATATAGAGTTTTCTTTTCAATTTGTAGTATTTCTAAAGCTCTAAATGTAGAGAACATTTCTAAGAAATGCAGAAAAATCAAATTGGGCAATTTGGGCAATGTGTGGGATTCAGGGCATCTTCTTTCACAGTTGGTTAGTGTAAATACTAATGGCAAAGCAGCCTTCATGTTGGTATATTGTGTCCATTTCCAGATGTGATAATGCAGAATTCCCAATTTGGTCAATTCTGGATGTGCTGGACTTCCGCTGAGAAGTTATGTGAGCTGAACATCTAACATATCTGAAGAACACATTTGAGAACATGGTGGTAGTGCAGGATGCATATCCATATATCTGTGGAAAGGATTTTTCCTTATTTCAGTATATTGTTCCCAGTTGTGATGCTTTCCAGATATGTTAGACCATAATTCCTATCATCTAACTGGTCTGAAGGGTGATGAAAGTTGTAATCAGGCAGTAAGTTGGGGAAGGTCTCTATAGGAAGCAACCCAAACTGCTCTTTATTCTTTTAAAGTAAAATCTGGGAAGAACAGCAATATTGCAAAGCCTCCAAAGAGCAAATTCAATATTAAACATGAAGCTAGAGGTTCACATATTAAGGGAATCTTTAGGACCAGGGAATCTTTAGGATCAGGCAAACTAACTGCGCTCTTATACCGGTAGTGTGTATTTAATGATTTGAAGTCTTGAAACCAATCAGCTAAATTATGTAATGCTCAAAGATGATTCCAGAGATGGAGTCATTTGCCATTTTAGTCATGAAAACTGTCAATAAGTGCACATGATTTCTGTGCCTAAAGTTGAGAAATGATTTCATTCTACTTTGAGTGCTTCTAAAATGCAACTGAAACAGTACCTTAGAGAAAATATCTATTAATCATGATTGCATTTTTGTCCTTCTCTAAGTTGTAGGTTCATTTAACCATCTGGCTGGATGTCCTAAACCAGTGGCCATCTTATGATTAGCAAGACCAACCCCATGTTAGAGTGTATAAGACATTATCAGATGATAGAAGAAAGTAGGGCAGATAATATTGATATTGAGGCAGATATTAAAATTAAATGACTGGGCAGAATTCAGCAGCAACATATATGTTAGGACAAAATGTTCTCACTGTGAACAAGTAGCTTATTCATGAGCTGCAGCAGAAAACTACATTAAAATCATGTGTTTCTTCAAACTGTTTAAACTTGAAAAATATAGGATCTTAAAGTGAAGTTTATTATGTAAATATAATTATTTGTCAGAGGAAGTAGTTCCTTCATATAGAACCAATTTTCAGACCTGAATGCATTATGTTGTACTGCTTTCAAACATTTTGTTTGAAAAGTATCTGATTTGCCATTACTGACATCCCATTCAAATGTCAAATTTGACCCTTAAATCCGAAAATTGATAAGCTTTTAGAGGAAGCAAAGAATTCCCAGTTCACAGATAGAAATGTATTGATGTAAAATATGTTTTTATATGTTTAGGTTTAGTGTGCTTATATATGGTTTATAGCATTTTCAACATTTTGTTATACTCTTATTTCCATATTTGCTTGCAGCCAAATAAGCATTTTTCAGTTTTCTTAGCTGTTATTTTTTGTTTAAATGCCCTTAAATTATTAGGCTGGGTGATAACTGAAGAATGCCATTAAGGATACACATAACTCATTAGCCCTTCTGGCAGTGTTTCTTTAAAGTTCATATTTATAAAACATACAGTTGCATTATGAGATTTGAATACAGTAGAACCTCTCATTGCGAGACTAATCCATTCCAGAAGACTGTTCTTAGTCCAAACTGCTCTTAAAGCAAGGTTTCCCATAGGAAACAGTGGAAAGTCAGATGATCCGTTCCATGCCCCCAAAAATATTCACAAAAAATTATTTTCAATAGAATTTTATGTAGAAGAGATTGTCCCTAATATCTGAAACAAGTAAATGATTAATACACAATATAAAGCAGAAATAGAACAAACTAACCAGCACTTGTAGGTCTACTTCAAGGCAGATTCTGGCATTGGCTGCTGTCTGGCACCCCCTGCTGGATCAGAGGATCCGCTGCCGCCACTGCTCAAGGCAAAACAGATTTTTCCCTCGGCGATGCCTTTCCGGGGCTCTTTCCTGGGCAGTTTAGAAATGTTACTTGTCATAACCTGCCTCTGTGCTATGAGAGGGGAGAAGAGATGGTAGGAGGAGACAGGCTGGATGGTGCTGGGCAACGAGTGTGTGTGTGTTTTTGTGTGCATGTGCGCGCGCTTTGCAAAAATTCCCAGCTGGCGTGAGGGAGATGAGAGGTAGGAGAGGAGGGGGAGGGGGACTGCCTGGAAGGAGAATTTGGAGTCTGAATCTCACAAGTTCTTTCTTTTGAACGCCTTTCACTTAATTTATGCTGTTTACACAGCGAGAGAGAAGAACCATTGGCTCCATTGTGAGATTTCCCACACGAGCTCATCACGTGGTGCTTGTCTTGTGAGTTGCCACTCGTTAACTGAATTACATTTTATTAAAAAAATTTTGCTCATCTTGGGAAAATTTCATGAACTGAGGTGCTCACAATCCAAAGTTCCACTGTATTCTTTTATGTTTCACCACCATCTAACAGCTGTCATTCAATCTTGAAAGAAAAATACACATATTATAAAGAAGTAACAGAAATTGAAATAAGTCAGATTTTGGAATATACCTGTAAAAATAAATATAACCAAGATATTGCTATAATAGATTTATTCTTCTGTTAAGCATTGCAATTTTTTTGTGGGACCAGAAAATTTGTGTAGTTGTTTTGAAAACAGTATACGTACAGTGAAAATGAATAAATTTATGAAGAGGTTTGTTATTTATGAAAGTCTTGTAAATCATAGATTTCACATCATTGAGATGACTTATGACAATTTTGTGATATCATATGCATGATTCCAATTTGATTCTTTGTAAATTTTGCAGTCAAATCTATTTATTTATTTATTACACATATTTATTTGCCAGGGGCTCTCAGCTCACAATCGCATTATTATTGTAATTACAATTATTCCCCCCTCCCCCCAAAAAAACTACTGACGTTTGGACTTCCTTTGTTCTGGCTTCGCCTCACATCTGGGCAGGTCTAGCACTGGCTCTTGCTTCTCCTTGCACACTAGTTTCCCACCTAAGTGGTGCCCATTTATCTACTTGCAGTATTGCATACTTTCAAACTGCTGAGTGAGCAGGAGCTAGAGGCAAGTGACTAGAGCTCACTCTATCATGTTCCAGAGTGCTGGCCATTTCTGGTTGACAGTTTCCAGAGTCATTAAGCTGCTGCGCCATCATTATGAAAATGATGTACATTGTAGTGGAGTTTTGTTTCTTGAATACTGAGCTCACTGCACAGCTTTTATGGTATTGAAAACCCCATTGTATAGAGTGATATAGATTACTATTTCTCTGTGTTGGGATCTGCATATTTTGCTGTATGTCTAAAATACACCTTAACATATTCCAAAAGCAGTGGAAGATCTTTGTGGTAGAGATTAGCAAAGGTATTGCTAAAAATGAATATTTGATATCCTTGTCCTGGAAATATAGATCTGGAAACATAAAATCTCTGCTCTTCTTCAAAAGATTAAGGCAAAATATTTTCCTTGACTGCGTTGGTATCTATTTGCATGAGAACTCACTGAAATGCCACATGTCTAGTGTAGTGGTGGCAGTGTGCAATTCATAGTATCCAAAGTTCTCTGTAAGAGATCAGTTTAGACCTATGATAAAAGCTGTCCCTTCCACACAGCTTGTGTCAAAATGAGAATGAAAGGAGAAAATAGAAGTATAAGAAAGAGAAGCAGGGGGACTCTGAGAGAGAACTGATGTTTCAATTTTCTTCAGCTGTATGCACCATGTTACATCCAGCAGATTATGTGTGTTGACAGTAGCCCTCAATAGCAGAAATAAAAGATAGATCTTTATTTTACACGAGAATTGGAATGTCACCACAAGGTATAATAAAGAACTCATGTTTCTTGCGACTCTTAACTCTCAACAAGATTGCTGGGGGTAGTAGATCTTTTACCGGTACATTATGAACTGTCCAGGTGGAGACTGTGGAAACTGACACCCATCTCTTGAACATAACAGAGAAGCTTTCATGTCTGTTTTGATCAGCTAGTTGTTAGACTGTGAAGCATATTATGAAACAGATTACATAAATCTTCTGCCATTGCATAGTCATACTAGCTAATTAAGCAAGAGAAAAAGTTTTCAGTCCTTTAGAATTGAAGAGAAAATGTGATTTGCTATGCATATTAATGAGAAAGGAAGATTGTAATTTTCCTTGCCTTTAGAATAATGCAAACCAACCCAAAGACTGATCCTGGAATGTAACCCACACTTCAACATTCTTTAAATACAATTTACAACCATGAGTCTTGTATTAGCCAAGCTTACATCCTATCATTGGATGTCTTCGTATAACAATGATTTCCAGCTCAGTGTTTACTTTTAGGTACAGTTTCAGACAAAGTTAGCTAAGCATCTGCTATATAGAGCCAAAGAGAGAGAGAGAAAATGATGTTTTCATTGCAGTGGTAAGATTGTTCTTATGCAGACAATATTAATACAAAAAGCCAAAAGACAACTAAACAAACTTGAAACATTTATCCATTCCTACAGTGTTCCTACAAAACTGTGGTTTGAATTTGCAGACAGGAACAAAATTGGAAATTATTATTTTTACAGACTGATAAAATAAAAATATATTGGCTGAATAAGGCTGCCAAGATAGTCCATTAGTAAGATCTGATCTTTAGCTATTACAGTAATTATTTTAATAATCTACATTAAGTAAAAGTAAAGGTTTTCCTTGCCAGTCTGTCCAACTCCAGGGGGCGACGCTCATCGTTCATAGACAAGGGAGCCAGCATTTATCCAAAGATGCTTCTGTGGCCATGTGGCCAGCATAACTGTATGCCAAGGTGCATGGAATGCTATTACCCTCCCACTGATGGTGGTGCCTGTTTATCTACTTGCATTTTTACATGCTTTCGAACTGCTTAGGTGGGTAGGAGCCAGGGCAAGTAATGGTAGCTCACCTGTTACGTGGCGGTCCTTGTGTCTCAAACTGCCAAGCTGCTGACCTTCTGGCCAACAAGCCCAATATCTTAACACCGTGCCCTCTAATCTACATTTCAGATTGAACTTAAACAATCTAATAATTGATTTTTCAATTATATGTTTGGAAAGAAGTTTTTCCCACTGTTTTAAAAGAAAGAAAAAGTCCTTTGAAGTGTTTCTAATATTGTGCACTGCTACCAGATGTCAATGTGTCTAGGAAAATCTGAATCACTATTTCAGTTCCCTCTGCAAGATAATGATTTTTTGGCAATGGACAAACATTCAGGAACTCAGAGATTTTTAAAATGAAGATTTTAAGAAGATGGCATTTTTCTCATCTTAAATCTGAGTGCCTTGGCTTGCAAATGACCAAATGTTCTCTCTGTTTCAGGGACAGAAGTCATACCCCATTTAAGTTCCCTTCCTGAACCAGCTAAATTATCTGTGAAAGTGCCATCTGCTGATATAGAAGACAAAACTCTGAGCTTCAGTTCAGTTCATGGGAGTTCAGACTCTTCTGGGGCAGACACATTTTGAAATGTGCAGGCTTGTTCATGCACACAGGCATTTTGGGGAGAGGATGTTGACAGATGTTTGTCTGAAAATGATGTCATAGTCTAACTTTTGGTGCAGAAATGTTGCCAGCCATATTATTGAAGAGAATTGACTTGCCTTTCATCATCAGGATCTTTTTTTATATTTTTTTATATTTGTGCATGTGTGTTGATAAAATATATACATTATTTTTAATAAAATATTTTTGTTAAGTTTAAGCTTTGATGGGTATTGTTTAACTGTTCTTCAATTAGAATCACATGTTTGAATGGAAGGGAGAATCAGACTGCATAGTGGGACATGGGCAGTCAGACCATTGAGCTTTCTTAATCTGTAATGTTTAAAATAGGTTAGTAACAGATCTTTTGGGTTTCATACCATACCTGGGGACTGAACCTTAGTTCTGTATGGTAGCTGTCATTGGATTAAAGCTCTTTCCTACAACTGCAACTGGACAAAGTTTCTTTATTCTATGTTCTATGTAACTTAAAGATTTCAACTTGTAGTTTTGTGAAGATCAGTGTAACTGGGAAAGAAAGGAACCTGTGTGGTTCCTTAAGTTGGAAGGGGAAGATTGTTGAATCAAAAATGTTACTACTACTTCTGACCTTCATACAGGTGTCATGGTATAAAATAAGGCATACTGTAGTATAATAATACAAGTCTCTGATTAATATTGGAGTCTCAACATATTTGTAATTTCACTTTTTGGGTTTTATCACAATAAAAGATAATGAATGTTCTATGAGACCTTGCAAGGATGGTGTTTCCCCACTTTTATTTCTAGACATACATATATTTATTTATAGATACATCAATTCCAGGTTTTCTTGTCTCATCTATGTATGGTCTCTTCAAGTGGCCTACATCCTCAGATTGTCCTGGTTCGCAACATATAATACAGACCTTTTAATCTGGGCAACATCCATGTGTTTTAATTGCTTTTATGATCGCTCACCACCCAGAGTCATTGGTTTGAGATGGGTGGCTAAATAAATTGAAGAAACAAAATACATTTATTTACATTTATATTCCACCACAATGAATTTGAGTCTAGACAATGGATCTACAGTGTCAATTCTTGCCTTCAAGAATCAGGACACGGAAATCCTGATAATCTGGGAAGGAATAAAGAGAAACAAAAGTAATATTGTGGGACTTTATTACAAACTACTAGGACAGCAGTAAATACAGGTGAGGTTTTTCTGCATCAAACCAGTCTTGCAAAAAGATATGCAATAATTATAATGGGGAATTTCAATAAGCCCAATGTCTGCAGGGAATTGAATTCTGCCAAATAAGAATCCAATGGATTCTGTCTTCTTTCATTGCCCACTTCTTTGTCAAAAGGTAGAAGATAGAACAAGGGGGTCTGCTATCTTGGATAAAATTCTCACCAATTGGGAGAAGATGGTTGAAGAAGTGAAGGTGACTGATGTCTTAAGGAAAGTGAATGTAATATCTAGAGCAGGAGAAACTGAGAAGAGTTTTCAAAAGAGATTTTGATAAACTCCAAGGGAAGCTAAAGCAAATTAAATATTGTGACTCCTAAAGGAGATGATGGAAAATTTCTACAAAATGAGATACAGAAGGCACAATCCCAAAGAAGGAAAAATGGAACAATTTTAAAGAGGCCTACATGAATATGTACAGAGCCTTCTCCTTCCTGAAGAGGAAACAGAGCATGCATGGGCAATAAAAGGAAAGCATAATAAACTGCTGTCTTCAGAAACTATAGATTGAACCAAAGTTTCCAAGAGACACCAAACAGATCCAAAATATTTTGGATATGTGAGAAATAGTTAACTGAATAAAGTGTAGGTCCATGGGGGAGGGGAGGGGAGGTAAGGAGCAAAGTGGTAAAGAGTGAAGACATTAAAGCAAAACTGGGTAACTCATATTTTGCTTTTTTTTTCAGAAAGGAAATGGAGACCTAGTGATTGTGATTTTGCCACTATGTAAGGAGGGAACTACAGCTGAGAAGGATAGGGTCAAAGAGAATTTAGTTATTTTAAGTGAATTTCAAGCCTTCAGAGCTGGATGGATTACATCTCACGATACTGGATCTAGGGTATTGCAGAACCATTCCTGGTAATCTTTGAGAGCTCTTGGAGGACTGTGAGGTCCCAGAAGATTGGTAGAGACAAATGTTATTGCCATTTTCAAAAAGGGAAAGAACCCTCTGAGAAATAACAGACCTGTCAGCAAATTATCATAGATGTAATGTCCCCAGATCTCAGAAAGCCTTTGACAGAATACCTCACAGTCTTCATATAATGGTAAAATAAAGTTTAAATACTGTATTATTGTTAAATGGACTCACAGAAGCTAATTGAACAGACCTACATTAAGAGTTCCATTTCAACTTGGAGGGAAGTATTGAGTGAAAAACCACAGAGCTCTATCCTTGGTCTTGCAGTGTTCAACATTTTTAGTAAATGTCTTCAGTGGCAGAGTTGAAGAGATACTTATCAAATTTGCAAATGACACAAAGCTGGGAATAAAGAAAGAAAATTAAAAATTATAGATACATTTGAGAAGTTGATGGAAATTAATAGGATGGAATTTAGCAAAGAGGTGGGCTTCTACATTCAGGTAGGAAAATATAAGGAAAAATAAGAAACCTGGCTTGTCACAAGTATAAGTGAAAGGGATCTGGATATCTTTGCCAACCATAAATTAAAAATGAGCCAGCAACATGAAGCAACTGTTAAAAAGGCAACTTGTATTGGGAAACATTCACAATAGCACAGAATCCAAACTGCAGGAAGTACTTATTCCAATCTACTATTACTTAGAGCCTATTTGGAGTACTTGTCCTATTTCAGTGACCATAGTTTAAAAAGAACAGTGATAAACAGGAACAAATTTGGAACAGGACTTGCACTGATGACACCATCAGATGTTTGAGTTTCTGCTATTACTGGAATCTATAGAAGGGTTGGGACTTGAAACTAGAGAGGGCAATTCTAGCACGTAAACATACTCTGTGAACTGAAGAGTTATGATTCCCTTATTTGCTTCACTCTTGTGTTAGGCCTCAAAATATAGCATCATAAGAAAATCTTGTCATTGTGATGGCAGCTGAGAGTAGGAACATAAAAAGTTATCTAATAGCTGATTCTCTCATCAAAATAGCCTAAATCTGTTTCTGACCAAAATCTTTGCCAACATTTTTTAACATCATCTGCCTGCTTCTCAAACATTGAGTTCAGGATTGTCTTTATGCAAATCCTGTGCTCAGTATGGTAAGATCCCTTACTGAGATTGCTACTTAGTTGTACCCTGCCTTACTAGAAAGTATTACAGGCAATTCACAAAATTTAAAATAGTGTAGGCCAAATTATCCCATTTGTGGATTGCTACCTTGTGGCAGGGGGCTTGTGTGACTCAGTGAAGTTATGAGCTATGTCATGCAGAGCCATCCAAGTCATAGTGGAGAGTTCTTACAAAACATGATCCACTGGAGAAGGAATGGCAACCCACTCCAGTATCTTTGCCAAGAAAATCTCATGGACAGTATCAAAAGGCTAAAAGATATCACATCGGAAGATGAGCCCCTCAGCTCAGAAGGTGTCCAATATGCTACCAGGGAAGAGTGGAGGGCAATTACAAGTAGCTTCAGAAATAATGAGGTTGGGCCACAGCCAAAAGGATGCTCAGCTGTGTATGTGTCTGGTGATGAAAGGAAAGCCTGATGCTATAAAGAACAATATTGCATAGGAACCTGGAATGTAAGATCTATGAATCAAGGTAAGCTGGATGTGGTCAAACATGAGATGGCAAGATGAACATCAATATCTTGGGAATCTATGAACTACAATGGATGAAAAGGGGCAAATTTAATTCAGATGACCACTATATCTACTACTGCGGGTAAGAATCCCTTAGAAGAAATGAGTAGCTTTCAAAGTTAATAAGAATGGGAAAATACTGGGGTACAATCTCCAAAATGTCAGAATAATCTCAGTTTGAATCTGCAACACCTTTTAAAACTAAAACCAGAAAAATATATCAGTTTCATCATAGGGCGTTGGAATGCTAAAATAGGAAATCAAAAGATAACTGGAATAACAGGCAAGTTTGGCCTTGGGGTACAAAATGAAGCAGGGCAGAGGCTAACAGAGTTTTGCCAAGAAAAAATGTTATGCTGGTCATAAAAAACACTCTTTTCCAAGAGGTAACTCTATACATGGACATCACCAGATGGTCAATACCAAAATCAGACTGATTATATACTTTGCAGACAAAGATGGAGAAGCTCTATACAGTCAGTAAAAACAAGACCTAGAGCTGACTGCGGCTCAGATCATGAGCTTCTTATTGCAAAATTAGGCTTAAATAAAAGAGAGTAGGAAAAACCACCAGGCAATTCAGGTATGACCTCAGGCATATCCCTTATGAATATACAGTGGAAGTAAAGAATAGATTTAAGGGATTTGATCTGTGTAAACACAATGTTGAGGAATATGGACGAGGGTCATAATATTGTACAGGATGTAGCACTAAAACCATCCCAAAGAAAAATAAATGCAAGAAAGCAAAGTGGCTGTCTGATGAGACTTTACAAATAGCTGAGGAAAGAAAGAAAGTGAAAAAGGGAGAAAGGGAATGATATACCTAATGGAATGCAGATTTCCAGAGGAAAACAATATTTTTTTTCCAGAGGAAAACAATAATTTTTCCAGGAGAATGGGAAAACAGTATGGCTGTGAGAGCTGGACCATAAGGAAGGCTGAGCACCAAAGAATTGATGCCTTTGAGTTGTGGTGCTAGAGAAGACTTGTGAGGGTCCCTTGGACGGCAAGGAGGTCAGGCCAGTCAATCCTACAGGAAGTCAACCCTGACTGCTCACTGGAGGTACAGATACTGAAGCTGAAGCTCAAGTACTTTGGCCACATAATGCGCAGGGAGGACTCACTGGAGAAGACTGTGATGCTGGGAAAGATGGAAGGCAAAAGGGGAAGGGGACGGGACAGGATGAGATGGTCAGATAGTGTTGTCAGTGCGATGGGCGTGGGCAGACTCCGGGAGGCAGAGCAGGACAGGGGGCCTGGCGCGCTGCAGTCCGTGGGGTTGAGAAGCATCAAACATGACTGAGCAATTGAACAACAACAAAGACAATCTGTGATCCATTGGCTCATCATTTCAGAGATATTTCTTTCCAGATTCCTCAATATCTTTAACAATGGCAAAGGTTTTAATGTACTGGAAAAAATTCTTAAAAATTCAGAGATATTCAGAGATGTGTCTGCTTTGAAAATATCCCGTATTACCCCAAACATCAGCAGTTGACCACATGAATTTTTTATGACATTTTATGTCACCAAATGCTTTATAATCATGTTTATGTCATAAAATGTTTTGTAAAATTTTCTATGATGTCAATTCCATGGGAGTCATGGGATCTTTTGAGGTTTCCTGGATGAAAACATTTTGCCCTATGATACGTTGTTTCACCGAGTTAAAAGTTATTAGATTTAATAGTGTATAATTTTGGTGATTACCACTGCTATTTTTACCACAGTCACTATAATAACGTGTTTAAGGCAATTTACTGCTATTTTAAAAGTTTTATTAATAATTGCAGGTCTGTGCATTTTGTTTCCGTGCTTTTTGGCCCATAGGCCATTATAAAGGTTTGATTTCATTTTTTTCTCTTTTTGTTCTCTCCTTTTTTCCATTGCATTTGCTTTTTGCCAGTTCAGATCTAGCAGAGTTGACTAAAACTGACATCACAACACTGGATTTTTTGGTGGCATGTCTGTGTCTGTCAGCTTTGTTGTACAGCTGATTTGTTTAGTGATTCATATTTTTAACCAAACAAGTCATCTCGGCCTTTTTTAGCTACTAATTCTTGAATTTGCATTTAGACATATTTTTTAAAAGAAAACAAACTTAACAGCTGGCTCAGACACTGGATATCCATTTCTCAAAGACTGCGCTCTGCTCTGAGTATCCTTGAGAAAGAAATTTCATGCCAAGTCAAAGACAGCATTTGGCTCCAGAATCAGTTCCTACACTTTGCTGCCAGGGCATTGGAAAAATAGTTTGAAAAGTTAGCTCCACTTGCACCAGACTTCTTCACCCTCAAATTCTGGCTGAACAAGTCAAAACAAGAAGACAAGACGGCGTGCTGTAGGTTTAGGCATATTATTCTTGAACATATCAGGGTATTGCTGTAATCAGAAATGTTCATGGAGTAAAAAAAGACTTTTCAAAGTTCTGTAATCATTCATATTTGCCACATCTTCTGCAGCATGAAGAGCTTGTGTACGTATTCTCCCGGTTTAAATCACAATGTGACCGGATGGAGAATCTGCTTTTCTTTGCATAAAAATTACTCTGCTTTTATTTTTTTTACATGTACATTTCTCTGATGAGAAAGATGTTCTTTTTCAAAATGTCTTCCCCCTGTTTGTATGCAAGTGTCAGTTGCATTATTCCTTTTCCAAACACTTTGTGTGTTTGTATGTTTGCTGGAAGCTGACAGACTTAGGTGGATGCCAGCGTTTGACTTCTTCCAAGGCCCTTGGGAATGGAATGCGCAGACTTGAAAATATTACAGAATGCCACTGGCTGGCGGAGTTTTTCTTGGAGGAAACTTTTGTACGTGGACTGAGCAAACTTCTATTCACTTCCTCTATACACAAAGCAGTTTGGAAAAAGAATGCCACCCTTTTAGCACTGATGCTTCTGGAAGCCACCTAACAATGGCAACCAAAGATTTTGCAGCTCAATAAAAGAGGCAGAAAAAAAACACACTTAAGTGAAATCTCAAAACAAGCTAGCCTTCTCCAGACTGATTCCCTCAGGTGTACCTTCAGTGCTCATCATTTTCCAACCCAAAAGCCATATTCAGCACAACTAGAGAGCAGAAGAATCAGAAAAGGAGCTAAATATTCAGGCCAAGACGATATGGTTTACCATTTCTTCCCATGGATTTCATGCTGTTGCACCGTGTAGCCAAAGTATGCTTCTCTGGAGCCTGGGATAATCCTTGGCTTCTTAGTGTCGATGTTGAAGGTATCGCAGAACCCTGAGACAAACAAATGGGAACAGCAATCAGTTGTGCAGGCAAAGAAGCGAGATCCTACATTCGGAAAGTGGAGGAAGTTACGCCCCAGACAACCAGAACCGTAACTGGGAATTGTGATGTTCAGTTGGTCAGTGGTTTGGTGTCCAGATTCATGTCTACGGGAGTCTTTTAAGAAATCCATCTCCAGTTCTACAAGGGTGATAAAGTTCAGTGGTGCCTCTCACAGGGAGAAAACCCTCCTCAGGTAGCTCTTCCACATGAGAAGGTGCTCCTACATACAGTATTCTACACTTCTACGTTTTAAAAATGTCGGTCCTGGAAGCGACTAATGCCTGCGAACACTGGAACTGTATTTTGCTGAGCAGCCTTCCACAGGGCAGGTTCTGCCACAGAGAAGGCATAAATCATGGGTTACAGTGACGCTGATGAAAGGGATCCAAAGCATGTTCCCCCTTGCTAGATCTAGTGGGGCAAGAGGATGAGAGACAGGCAGTCCCATAAATAACCTGGCCCTATACCATGTGGCACTTTTGGAGATGCGACTTTCGATGCTCGAATCACACTCAGAGGCTGACTGGCAGCCGGTGCCACTCACGGGGGTAGTATTGTCATACAAGCATAATGAAAAATTTCAAAAACTGTCTCTGCCACTCTAATTCTGGATTACCTGTAATTGCTGGATGTTCTTCAAGGGCATCCCCGTGTAGAGAGCATTACAGTAATCAAAAGGAAGTGGCATGAATAAGAGAGGCCTCCCAGTCCAGGAACAGGCACAATTGGGAATATATTACTCAGAAGCGCCTGGGTTACCCCAAACAAGGCATTGGTCAACTCTGTGCAGATTAATGCTCCCCAAAATCCTGCAGCCTAGAACAACGAGAAAGATGCCCATTTTTGGTCCAGTCCATTTTTGTTTTCATTTTTACCATTATCTGTGTTATGCAAATAATCAATTCTGCATTAATTTCCCATTGAAAAACAATTTGAAATATTTAAATTGTTGCAATGTATTTTATATTGTTTGGAAATGTATGAAATTCCGACATACACATTAGCTGGAGAGGCAAGGATTGTAGAACATTAAGAGCTTTGAAGGTGGCCTTGCTGGTCTCATTAATTTTAGAAACCCAACCCTAGAACCTTTCTAAAAACTTCTGCTTAAAGAAGTTATGGCTGTTGTAAGTTTGGCCAAAGCAACTTTTTATTTTTTTTCGGGAATTTTGAGTGACACCAAGCAACTGTGATCATAAAACTAATAAAGTCGAAAATGAAAAGAAAGCAAGTTGGTCACCATGCAAGAATGGGGGACCGGGGTGCCCAGCTTTATATGTGTTGAGGTTCTGTGCTAATGTATGGAACCAGGAAGCGATTCATTGAAATCAGATCTTTAGAGGAAGCAGCCAGAGACAAGAAAATTATCAAGTGACTGTAATGTTTAATTCAACAACCTAACAGGTCAACAAAAGGCTGAGGAGGCATGGAGGTGTCTGTGTGATGGACACTGCTAGCAGAGAATAAGAAAACAAGCTGTGCAGGTCTCTGTTGGAAGACCCCGTTTTCCAGGCTCCCCACATAGGCATGTGGCCATCTTCCCCAAACTAAAGCTAAGCCAGCCTAGATGTGGAGTGTCATCAAAAAATGTCACTCTGAATGTGAGTTTGAATCATTTAAAAGCCTGAATCAATGAAAGCTCCACTGTTGATAATTCGTGTCTTGAGTTACTAACAGCCTACCTTTCTGGAGACTGGCAGCTGCCCCCCACCGTAACGGCAAGCTCGGGCTTGCTGACTGTAAAGGAAGGCAAGAGCCTTTTCCTTGCAACTCAACCCCCATGTGGCAGTTGCCTGTTTTATGCCTGAAAACAACATGGCATAAGATTATTACTACGAATGCAAGCTAGGAACAGACCTTCAAGGAAAAGTATAGGATTCTGTGAAAAGAAAGCCAAAAGTCAACATTTCTTAGGCCACAACTGGTAGTTATATGAACGCCCAATTGTTATTCAGCTTCAATAGCACTATGCACTGCGTGAAGGATTTGTTACTTGCGGGAAGGGCAGGAAGAAAAACTGTGAGAGTGAACCGCCCGGATTATTGGAGGAACCTGTACTTCATATGGGTATGACATGTGATTTGAGATATTGAATCATATCCAACTGGAACGCCTCTGGAGACTTTTGGTAAACTTAGCCTCCACGAGTAAACTCAGAAACCTAAGGTCTTATGCTAAGTCCTCACCAGGTATTTCTGGCAAAATGGAGCAACTACAGGCCATAATTTGGCTTATACGCAGAGACAAAAATGTTCAGTCTATCATGAAGGAGGGGAGACTTCCGGGGGAAATGGTGGATTCAGCAGGACTCCACAAAAAAACACGAATAGCGAGTGATGAGTAGGTCAGTTCTGTTGGCCCTTTTTAGATAAAAAGAGGACACAAGATCACCCAAACTGTTCTCTTCGTGAGAAAATTGTAAGACAGCGGTCTGGGTCGGGAGTCTTCGTGCTCTGTCACTCCGGCCCTAATCATCTCTCTTCTGGACTATTGCAACACGATCTATGTGGGGCTGCCCATCCGGAGATTACAGCAGGTGCGGAGCGCAGCTGCGCAGGCATGTTTGGGGGTCCCGAGACTAACCCATGTGATAGCACTGCTACAGCAGCTGCACTAGGTGACAGTGTGTTTCCGGGTACAATTCAAGATGTTGGTTGTTACCTATAAAGCCTTCATGGCATGGGAACAGGTTACTTGAGGAACGTCTGACCCAACTGGTTTGGCCTGCCCCACCCGTGCCAGCAGCAAGGGCTTGCTACAGATCCCATCAGCCAAGGGGTTTTGGCTGGTGGGGTGCAGAAGAAGAGCCTTTTCTCCCCTGGCATCCACCCTATGGAACATTATACCACCCAAGATGAGATCGGCCCTCGCCCTTCTGCAAACTTGATAATCAATTCGTCAACGCAGGTGCAATCATAGTAATGTCTCATTCACTGAAGTTGTTAGTGATGCAGCCTAAATACACAACAAAGAGCATGCGTATGATTTTGTTATTGGGTCATACACATTAACTTGGATTTTATTCCAGTTCTCCACAGCATCCACATTTAAAGGACAAAATTCCTCTTCTTACTACTTTCTATCCTTTTATCTTCTGAGGCTAGCTCTTTAGGTGAGAGATCGAGTCTCTGGAAGCAAGGGCTGACCTACAAAGAACGGTAGAAAAAAGCTAAAGGAATTTATTTATTTTTTTTGCCCACAAAAATATTGGCAGTGTACATATTGTGTCTGGAAACTGGAAATATGAAGAGCATGACTAAATGAAGAAGAAAATGTTTATTCAATTTCCCATTCTCCAGGTTGAACGGTTTCTATCCTTGGGGATGTTCCACAAATAATATACAGTATTTGAAACGGGGTCCCAAGAAGATGAGTATGCTACCTTCTCCTAATTCAATGGTTGAGATTTCCCCCTTTTTAGCACTGTTTTAATGGGAAAAGTATGAGGGTAGGGTGGGCAAAGAAATAATACCTGGCTTTTCATTTTATTTTGGGGAGTTTCCACAACGTTAACCATTTCCAAAGGCTTTACAGACATTATTGAATTTGTTTCCCACCAGAAATTGGGTAGAAATTGTGCCGCCATGTTCTGCTTCTAAATTTCCACGGAGCAGTCATGGGATTGGGGACTGCATGGAGCTTGTGGGCTATGAGTTGCCCAACCTTATTACATCTACTCTTTGCTACCATTAGAAGTGCTAATACATTTGCATCTTAATGGTACAATTAGCTGCACCATTTCAGAATGCAGAATATTCTCATTTAGCCTGGATTAGTGGTTAAGGCACCAAGCTGGAATCCAGGAGACTACGAGTTCCAGTACCACCTTAGGCATGAAGACCAGCTGGGTGACTGTGGGCCAGTCTCTCTCTCTCTCTGCCCAACTCAACTCACAGGGTTATTCTTGTGCAGAAAAGAGGAGGAGGAGTATTATGTATGTTTGCCATTTTGAGTTGTTTGTAAAATAATAAAGCTGGGATAAAATATCTTAGAGGGTTCTTTCAGGAAGAATACACAAAACATGCCTATGGTGGAGTGACATTTAGCTTAACTTGGCTAATCTGAAAAAAATTGACCACTATTAATTCTGGTTTGTTCTGAAACCACAAAGAAATCCTTGGATCGTTTGGGAAGACTATAAGCCATTTCAGAAGAAGATGATAGAAGACAGATGAAGATAACAGGAAGCCTTTTTGGTACTCTTGCCAAGAAATTTACATGGAATTCTCCATGCAGCCACTACTAGTTCAACCTGGGTTTTAGGGAGATGTTTTCTTCATATATAAACTGCCATATTGAGAGAAGTTTCTTATAAAATTAGCTTCTCCACAGGATACAGTAACAAAGTCAAGGTGACAGCCACGATGGTATGATGGTCTGTTCTTTCACCTGTCATACTGGGGGCTCTCGCCAAAGAAAACGTTATTCTATGACGGAAAGAGATGGCAATGTCCCAGTCATCTCAGAAATGGGGACAACTGATGTTTGCTTGGAAGTAATTGTCTTAACCTCTCTTGCAATGACCACATTTTACCTGCAAACAAGAAGAAATGGACTCATTCCAAGTGGTCCTCCAGTCACATATTTCCCATTTATTTATCATGTGCCGCCCATCTTTCCTAGAGGCGACGGGAGGCACTTTAAAACCAAAACATAACAGAGGAGAACCTCAATAATAGGATGGATTCAGTGTGCAGCTACAAGATAGGTGGTACTTGCCTCAGCAGTGGTGCCAGAAGAAGGAGGTGGGCATCCTGCTGGAGCACAGATCAGCGAGGGTGTACAGGCACCAAAAGGGCCAACAGTGATCTTACGGAGAGTCGCAGCTCTGCGCTAGTTACAGGGGACCTGAAATACTGTGTCCAACTTTGATCACCGGAAGATAAAAAGAATTGAGGCACTCGATAAAAGTGCAAAGAAGAGTTAAGATGCAACCGTTGGAGGCTAAATCCCATGAAGAACAGCCCCTTCTATATTTAGCACAAAGAAGATTTAGCATTTAGCAGTTTTTTAGCATTTATTTTTAGCATGAAACATTTAGCCGTTTTCCCACAGCTGGAGTGCTGTCACGGAAAAGACGGTGGGGTTTTCATACCACCCTATGGTAGGATAAGATCCAACAGGTAGAAGCTTGACAAAAGGAGACACCAACTCTAAATAAGGAGAAATTTCCTGACAATAAAAACTATTGATCAGCCGGAACAGCCTGCCTCCTGGAATTGTGAACGCTCCATTACTGGAAGCTCTTTAGCAAATGTTTGATAACTGTTTGTCTGGGATGTCTGAGGACTTCTGAGCAAGCAAAGATGTGAACAGTTTCAAGGTCCCTTGAACGTATGATTCTATTAATTTGGGGCAATTGCTTAAACAACTTTCAGCTTGGGTTGAAACCTGCCATAATGACATAAGCTTGAAACCCAGGTCTTCAACCCGTTGTGGTGAGACAGCCATCGATAATCTCCCCAGAAATGCCATTCGAGGCATCTTGGATGCTGAGTCTTTGTAGCATATATCTCACCCTCCCCAAAGATTTATGGTAAACCACCTGACGGTACTACAGCATATTGGGCCATTAAGTTCTGGAACTTTGCATTTCCCACAATTATTTCAGTTTTTGAAAGAGGGGAAAAATCTAGGTAGCTTGATGGTTGCATTGTCAGCTGACGTATGAAAAAGGGACTTATCAGGACTTCAATAACTTTCACCCCCAACAACTTTAGTACAAGCCAATCTGTGTTGCCAGGATGTTTTCAGTGAATATTGCACTGAAACCACATATGGATACATAAACAAGTGACCATGACACATTGCTGCATGCCTCTAATTTCATCCAGAATTCACATCATTTGGGGCCAGGCCTATAATGCTACTGCATCTCTTCAAATCTGTCTGACATACAGACATAATTAAAAGATCTAAATCAGGCATTGCTCAGACTACAGTATTCATCTGATGGACAGGCCATCACCACACAGATGCCAAGGAATAATGTTCTTCAGAGCAGACGTAACAGACGAAACGACAAGACACTCTCCTGCTTCAAGTACGTACTTCCTCGGGTCACAGACTCAAACTAATCTCAGATGAGACCACAAAATGGAACCCCAGTTGTCTCCACTGGCACCTTCCAGCTAGAGTGCACATTGGCTCAGAGCCGGGTGATTTTATCCGCGAAGCGTCACAAGAATTTGCCACAGAAGGCACCCCACCGTCTTCTCTCAGCAGCACCACATTATTCTTCTACTGGACCAAACTGTACAACAAAATAAAAAGGTAAAAAGCTCATCTCCGATTCACAGCCGAAGACTGTGATTCATTGTCCGAAGACGCTTCCGTGGTCATGTGGCCGGCATGAGTATATGCTGCGGTGCCCAGAATGCTGTTACCATCCCACCAATTTAGGTGGTACCTATTTATCAACCTGCATTTTGCATGCTTTCAAACTGCTCGGTTGGCAGGAGCTGGAGCAAGTAATGGATGCTCACCCCATTATGTGGCGCCTGGGTCTTGAATTTGGGTCGCCGACCTTCCAGCCGACAAGCCCGGTGTCTTGACCACTCGGCTTCCACACAGAAAATATACACATTAAATATTTAGTATATTTAATATGAAAATACACAAAATGTTGTTGTTGTTGTTCAGTCGTGCAGTCGTGTCCGACTCTTTGCGACCCCATGGACTGCATTACGCCAGGCCCCCCTGTC
>JANHZU010007399.1:35752-51693 GCA_032468055.1 Acrochordus granulatus | reverse complement strand
TGGGGCCAGTTCCAATTGGTGTTGATGGGGGAGGAGATCTAGTCCAGAAATCTTACCTTGTGGGATGCTGCACGGCTCAGTCTTTTCTCCCTTCTTGTTTACCATCTACAAGTATCAGCCTCTGGTAAATCAGATAGGAATCACAACCAAATGAGCTAATTCTACTTTATTGTAAAGGTACGTTGAAAGCAAGTCTGAAAGTACAATTCTACCTCTGACTTCCCTACAGCCCAAACAACTGACAACTAGAACGGGTTTCTTCTAAACATCTTGCCACAGTCATGGCATTGACAAAGTCATGTGGCATATCACAGCAGGCAGATATTTGAAGGTGGGACTCCAAGTTCAACTTGCCTGCTATTATAGGCATCACAAGGAAGTCATTATTGTATTTTTTACTATTTCAGAAATTAGCCAAAGTTTTGTATAGTAAATGCACTTAATACATAATGTGAAATAATTTTATTAATTCATTCGTTCGTTCATTCCATTTGTATGGCTACCCATCTTGCCACAGCGATTCTGAGCAGCTAGCAGCAATAAAACAGTAACATAATAAACCTAAACAATAATCTGTGCAGCCATAAATGTAACATGACCACAACAACAATACAAACCACAACATCTCATGGGTTCTACCTAAACTTATTCCCCCCATATCTGAGAACACAAACAAGTCTTTAAGTTTTTCAAGAAAACTGGAAGGGTTGGGGCAAGTTGAATCCATGCTAAATGTTTAGATCTCTAGCCCAATTTCATAAATGTTGTTACTTGTATTATGAAAGAGGCATGTAAGCAATTACAGTTTTCATGCCCCCCTAGGTTATTATATGAATTAGTCATAAACATGTCTGGCTTATGCCATTTTTCTCTTCTTAAGTCGGATAGAATCTTCTGCTATCTTAAGAAGCAGTAAATCTTACTTCGCTATTAATAATGGAATAAGTCCCATTAAGAGAAAATGATTATGCAACTGAGATAAACAAATTACTTAGAGCTATAGGCCTGATTTCTACCCCTCAGCACCTGTTGTCCTCTGTTGGCTAATAATGGCTTTGGGCATGAAAAATAAATAACTGGTGTGTTCAAAAGTGTGTGATCTATATATCATTCACAGTTCTAGGTTGCTCAACTCCTAAATGATTTGTTATTATTTATTGGCTGATATTAAATTGTAATATATTTTGTTTGGTTTAATGTCTTATGTAAACCCAGGCATTGCATTTAAAAATAGTGGCTTATAATTTAGGATGTGGATAAATTCATACAATGAAGATTTATTCACAATTATTAAACAAATCATTGTTTAATGCAATGTGTGAACCTAACCATAGTATTATTCATTTATTTTGTTTTAGCTAACCTTGTAATGTATTTTTTAAAAAATTATTAGATGATACTGTTTCTATCCTTTAGGCTGCTTTATAATCTTTCTGTTGCTCTCTTAAATTTAGATATTCTATGTAAATTACAATCTGGTAGAGTTTTTATTAGATGAGAGTTATAGTATAGAACAACTTGTTAAAAGAGTTTGTAAACATTGATCTGCATTATCTGTATATAACTAGCATGTGTAAATTTTTAGATTAAATTAATAGCAAATGTAAAAGATAGTGATAGTTGTAATAGCCTCATTGTGTTGTTTATATCCCTGTATTTATTTTAATAAAATAATTACCACTGAATTCAGTTGGATTTTATTATTAAGTTGATCTAAATCATTCAAAATATGTTGCACAGTGGAACCTCAGATTGCGTGCATGAGATTTTCTCAAGACGAGCAAAAAATTTTTAATAAAATTTATTTTGGTTGACAAGAGGCATCTCACAAGACGAGCACTGCACAATGAGCTTGCATGGGAAATCTCACAACAGAGCTGATGGATTTTCTCTCTTGCTGTGTAAACAGCGTAAATTAAGTGAAAGGCATTCAAGAGAAGGAACTCCCGAGACTCGGGCTCCAGATTCTCCTTCCAGGCAATCCCCTCCCCCTCCTCTCCTCCCTCTCATCTCCCTCAAACCAGCCGGGACTGTTCTCAAAGCATGCGCACACACACACACATGCACAAAAACACAGAAACCCTTGTCACCTGGCACCATCCACCCAGTCTCCTGCTGTCCATCTCTTCTCTCCTCATAGCACGGAGGCAAGTTAAGACAAGAAACATTTCCAAACCGCCCAGGAAAGATCCCCGGAAAGATGTTGCTGTGGGAAAAGGGAAAAGGCCGTTTTGCCTCGAGAGGTGGCAGCAGATTCTCCAATCCAGCAGGGGGCGCCGGACAGCAGCCTGCCGAGCAGCAGCCTTGAAGCAGATCCATAAGTGCTGGTTAGTTTGTTCTCTTTCTGCTTTATATTGTGTGTTAATCATTCTTACTTGTTTCTTAGATGTTAGGGACAATCATTTCTACATAAAATTCTGGTGAAAATTATTTTTTGTGAATATTTTTGGGGGTGTGGAATGGATTGTCTGACTTTCCATTGTCTCCTATGGGAAACCTCATTTCGGTTTAAGAGCATTTTGGACTAAGAGCAGTCTTCCGGAACAGATTAGTCTCATAATCGGAGGTTCCATTAGTCTATTTCAGTGATTTTTAACAAGAGCATCTATCAAATGGGTAAATGAAAGGGCTTTGGTTGTAAAGGGAAGCTAGGTTCTCATTGTTGTTCCATTACAGACTTTTGCAACCTGGACATTGTACTTGACTACAGTTCTTTCTCCCGAACTAGCCCTTTAGGCCAGCTCAAGAAACAGACACTGCAGTAGTTCTAGGAATGCTACTTTAGTACCCAAATCTTCACTGCTCCTTTTTAAGGACTACAAGGTAAGGCTATTCTAGGTCTATTTCTCATGCTTTCTCCATTCCTAGAGCTAAGTAACCATTTTTCCTTCCCATCCCCTTCTCAAGGCCAAAGCTAAATTCTTATATTCAGAGTTATGGTCCTATGGGACTTCAATCTGCTGTCCCTGGGCTTGGCCTTGGAAGCAGTCTGGAAATTCATGGTCACCCTCCTGGCTTTCCTCCCAGTCCTAAGTATGGAACAAGAACTTCAGAGATGCCTGGGACTGGTCCTACCCAATTATCTTGGAACAGTTGGACCTGATGAAGTGGACATGGTATTCAATGCTGTCAGTGTAACCACCTGCCTATTAAATCCTTGTCCCTCCTGGCTGGTCAGGAAGATGACCACCAGGTGGATTCATGCAATGATAAATTTTTCACTATAGAGGGGACATTCCCAGGCCCTTTTAAGGAGGGCTTGGTCCATCCCCTTCTTAAAAAAAATCTTGATTCCATCTGCATGGACAATTTTTGTCCAATCTCTCACCTTCTCTTTTTAAGACATGATTGAAGAGACAAGAAAAGAGCCAGTTTGATCTAGTGGTTAAGGCAACAGGCTAGAAACTGGAAAGTCATGAATTCAAGTCTCCCCTTACCCAGGAAAGCCAGCTGGGTTACCTTGGGGCAGTCATTCGCTCTCATCCAAACTCATCTCACAGGGTTGTTGTTGTGGGGAAAATAGGAGGAGGAAGTTGTGTTAAATATTTTCACCACCTTGAGTTGTTTATAAAAATAATAAAGGCAGGATACAAGTAAATAAATAAGTGGTTGTACGGCACCTTCAGAGGGTCCTGGATGAAATGGATTATCTGGATCCCTTCCAGTTGGTTTTCAGGTCTGGTTATGGGACAACAGCATTGGTCACACTTGTTGATGATCTCTGGCAAGTTGAATGAAGGTAGGGCATCCATCCTCATTCTCCTTGATCTCTCAGCAGCCTTCAATACATCTGACCATGGTATCCTTTTAGGCTGGCTGTGAAATCTGAAATTGGGCAGCACAATCTTGCGCTGATCTGGTCCTTTCTCCAAGACTGGTCCCAGTTAGTGTTGACAGAGAGTAAGAGGTCCAGCTCACAGCTACTCCTTTGTGATGGGCCACAGGGCTTGGTACTCTCACATTCCTTTTTAAGATCTATCTGAAGCCACTGGGTGAGATCATCCACCACCATGGTATGAAGTACCCTCAGTTTGCTAATGATATTCAACTTTATTTCTCCATTCCTGGTGACCCAAATGATGCTGTCACAGCCTTCTCATCACTGGGGGCTGTGGGAGTCTGAATGGGGGACAACAGGCTTTGGTTGAACCCTGGTAAGACTGAGTGGTTTTGGGCATATGGGGCTTTAGGGTCCAGAATTTTAACTATATTTACTTCTGGATAGGTTTGCACTGCCCCAGACAGACCCTGTGCACAATCTGGAGGTTCTCCTGGACTCTTGATTCCTGCTTGAAGAGCAGATGGAAATCATGGCTAGGAGAATCTTTGTGCAACTTCATGTCTGCCAGTTGTGCCCTTTCCTGGATCTGAATCCCTGCTGGTCATCTTACAGCTGTTTTTTTTTTTTTTTGCAATGTGCTCTACTTGGGGCTACCCTTGAAGAACATTTGGAAACTATAGCTGGCATAGAATGCAGTCATGTGGATAGTTCTTGGGACCCCTGAGGTGGCCCATGTAACACTGCTGTTGTGCAAGTTGCACTGGTTGTCAGTTTGCTTCTGGGTCCAATTCAAGGTGTTGGATTATTACCTTAAAAGTCATTGTTTATGGCATAGGTCTGAGTAATCTGAGGAACTGTCTCACTCCAGTGAGATTGATCTGCACTGCAGAATAGGCATGCTATGGACCCTGTCAGTCAAGGAATTCCAGTTGGTAGAGTCCAGGAAAAGAGACTTTTCTGCCATGGCTCCTGCTTTCTGAGCATTATGCCCCTCAAGGTGAAAACCACACTCACCCTCTTAGCCTTCAATAAGAGTCTTAAACCGTGTCTCTGCCATTTGGCCTAAGGACCTGATGGGGGCTTGTCATACTGGAGGTGGTTAATGAACTGAGGGAAGATTCTCCCATTTGCATTTTGTTCCCCTCTTTTCCATTTTTGTTAATTTTAATGTTTATATTTATTATCTTAATATTTTAATATCTTACCTTGCTATTTTTATTCTGTTTGTAAGCTGCCTAGAGTTGCCTCCAGGTAAGATGGGCAAAATATCAATTTAATAAACAAACAAACAACATGGTTATTGACACCAGTTTAAGAAGGTTACTATAAAAGAATCAGAATTTAAATCTAATTAGTTTAAAATAAAAAATGTGATTACATTTAGGTTCTCGTTCTAAACCAGAAACAGGTCTGGTTCAGGACACATGTAACAGAAATCTCTCAAAATAAAATTCTTAATTTTATTTTCAACATTATATAATGTTACAGGTTATATAACCTGATATTCTCAAGTTCTGTTGGACTAAATGATCCATAACTCTCAGCCAGTTTGGAACTGAAGTTATAACTAATGTTCCAAAATGATTTAATGAGCATTAAATGTTTCAGCTTGAATCCAAAATTAGGATATATCCAAACTTTCTCAACAAGTCAGAGAGATTAGGATCCACATTCTCAACACATTTTGAGGGTACTAGCTTGTGGATGGCAAATATAAATTCTTCAGTTTTTTTAGTTAGAATCTAATATTTTATTTGCAGAATGCCACCTTCAATATTCCTTGATGCTGTAGGGAATATTATGCACAGTTTGGAGCCAGATTTCGGAAAACAAAGCTACAGCTAAATAGCCAATTCATAAATTACAACCAATATTATGGAGAACCAATTCACTGCTAATACAAACAGCTCTAATAATAGATTTTATTTTTAAAAAATCCTAACAGTACTAGAGTGGATATCTGAGAAACAAATCAGATAAAAAAAGTTCCTTTGAGTTTCACGAAAATCACTTCTAGGAAAATGTAGCCCTGTTTTGTATTTTTTACAAAGCAGATAAGAGAGCAACATTAAATCATAGCTTCTCTATGACAAAACAAATTCTGTAACTTTGTTGAATTTGTCTAATGGAATTTGTGGATGACTGTGGGGAATGTGGATAAGTGAGGCTGCATAGGAAACAATCAGACAAGAGAGGGAGGAACCCCAGTGACTTAACAGTCAGAGAAAGAAACTTAGGAAAGACCTGCCCAAAAGGATCACACAGTGTAAAGTGGTGGCGGGAAGTTTGTACTTTCAGACGTGCAAGATTCTGTTAATGTAGCCTTACAATAAAGTAGAATTAGTTCATCTTGTCATGGTTCCTGTCTGGTTTACCTGGGAGATGACATTTTGCCCCTTTTCTGTCAAACCTCATGGGAGAGAATTGTTTAATTTGAAGATATTTCTGGAACGTCTTACACTACAAGTAAGGCAGAGAATCAAGCATTTAAAGATGTATTTCGCAACAAAAGTTTAATGTGAAAATGTGATGCAATTACCCTGGACGAGTGAGAATCTTCACAGACATGTTTAAAGATGTATTATAGAAACATTTTATTTGATTTATTTTGAAACAAGGGAAAGTTCCCTTTGGTACAATGGATGTTCTGGCATCAAAAATATGAACACAAATATCTGAGAATAAAACAGAATGTAAAATATCAATGTTTCTAGAATAAACTACAATACCGATCCTTGGTAATTGTTTGTGTAGTTTGTACTTGCTTCTGTAAAAAATTATCTCTTTCCATCCAAAGTAAATATCTTTGTGCCAGTCACGAGGAACTGCTTTTGTTTTATTTGGTTTTCACTTATTAGCTTGAAAGAAGTTATTAATCTTGGTGGCTGTTTAATAATTCAGGCTTCCCATTCTCAAACTGTGAGATTCTTTCGTTAAGTGTATCACAGAGTAGGTCAATTAATGCATCCATAATTGGCCCTATGGAAGACAACATTACTGAGGTGAGAAAATTCCAACATGAAATACATCTGCAGTGTCTAGAGCTACATCAGTCCATCTGTATTCATGTACAAGAGCTAACTAGTCTAGATATTGCACACTAAAACTAGAAAGAGATGGAATTTAACTTTAGGCTACTTTGAAAGGTTACATTTAGATAAAACAATATCTATATTTTACAGCTTGCTCAAAATATGTTAGAATTCTTTATGCATAATTCTTATTCATTATGGTTACTTAGAGATTAGAATTTGCTAGTGAGGGACCTTTTCTAAATTAAAATAGGAAATCTAGTATTCTCATTTTTCTCAGCCTGATAAAAAAGCAAATCCAAGGAAGTTTAATGCTGCTTCTTCTGAGAGCTTCCTGTACAGTCAGTATGAAATGATACAGCCAGCCAGATTGGTGAACTTCTCCCACTGCCATCCAATTCATGGGAAAAACACATTTTTGGATCACATTAGAACAGGGGAGCATGTAGAGACCATTTGTTCTTGAAGTTTAAATTTCCGAATATGAAAATTCAACCAAGAAAAAAAGTTTCTTCAGTTCTCCACCTTATAGATTTTTCAAACAATGTTGCTTTTTATAATCTGCAAGTACAACTCAAAGTCCCTGGTCTTGCCACTTGGAGGACTACTGGCTCACTCATTCCACTTCACTTACAGCATCTCTGCTAAAATTTGAGGATGCATTTTGTTCTAGATCTGAAGCAACTCAGTAATCGCCCTAACATTGTCTCTTAAATTTGTAATGTTGCATGCATCTTTTAAAAAGTCCAATTCTTTCATTTCAAGCTAAAAATAGGGTGACAGAGGGACTGTGGGATAAGCAGTTGGAGTGGAGCGAGTTGGTTGCCATAGCAACCAGTGAGCCACTTAGCAATACTTGCCTTGGTTGTATAGTTGCTAAGGTTCTTTTTTCCCTGCCCCTCCATCTCTGTGGAGAGAAGGGAAAAGAAGAGCATGCAAAGCACCAGGCATATCAAGTTTCTCCTTTGAAGTTCTATTGCCAATAGTTCTCCCTCTGGATTGAATCAGTGGTTTGTGGCAAAGTAGGGTGTATAGATGACCATATGTGTATGGTCTTATATTTGTACTTAGCTTACATTTCACATTCGTTGTCGAAAAAGTTGCTGTTCCTTCAATGGAGAAACAAAAGCTCATTTATGAGACAATGAGGAAAACTATTCCTCAGAAAGTAAGTGTGTGGTGTTATTCAGCTACAGTACTTGAGTATTTCTTATACTGAACAATACCCATGATGGGAAAGTATGGGTAACGGGGAGTGGGTCATATAGCTGTACTATCCCAATAATGTGAACCATAGGAGATATAGCGGGGGGCATCAAGTAAGTCATTCCAGGGGAAGGGTGATCTCCAATTTGCTGGTGATTTCCTCTTCTGATTTGGTAATCCCAACCTGAAGACACGGTGGCTGGATTGTTGGTGCACTTGGCATTAAGGTAATGCTGGTAAATGCCAGATCCACTATCGATAAGGCTACATACATACATGATCTTGTGGTGGATGATCAGGCAGACTTGACATGTATCTGAAATCAGCCTGGCCATGTTTTGGGATCCTGTATCAGTTATGAGGTCAGAGCTGGGGAGGAGAGTGATTGTGATCTATCAGGACACTTATCTACAATGCTGGGTCTTAGAGACAAACGAGGGATCCTGCTGATGTACTAGCTGTCTAGCAGCCTGGCTAGATCCCTCCTTGGACTACTGTTGGAGATCTTGCCTTTTGATGTTGGACATTGAATACATATACATCCACATCTCTCAGATTAGGTCCCATACTGCAACAAATGACTCCTCTGCAGCTGAGTGTAAATGATCCAAATTTTTTTTTGCAACCTCCTTGTATATCCCTATTATCTTGGGGATAGACTGGCTTTAGACACATAATCCTGATATTAACTGGGAATAAGGGACAATTTTTTTCCTCTCTAAAAATTGGCAACAGCATCATTTGCAGGCTGCTTGAACCTCCCTCCCTGCTAGTAAATTATGCATTATTTGATAATATTTTAGGGGAAAAAGAAGCAACCACTCTGTCTCCAAATTGGGTAGTGACTGAACCATAAACTTCATATACTGAATTCAGATCCCAGATAAAAAGCTGTATCCTATAGCTCAAGAATTAGCAGCTTTAAAGTAATTCCTAGGGAACAAATTTAAAAAAGGATTAATTCATTCTTCTTCATCTTTCATATCTGCACCTTTATTTTTAAGAAAAAAGAAATATAATTATTTTTTTTAAGATTTGTCTGTTATGGACAGGCTTAAAAACTCTGACTATTAGGAGCCATTACTCTCATGGTAGGGTACGGAAAGTTTTGTGTGAATATCAAGTTGAAACTTGGTTGCTGAATGCAATAAAAGGGTATATGATGAAAATAAAGCCTCAGAAAATAAATGGAATGTTTAGGAAATGGTTCACTACTTAACAGGAGTAAGTCAAGGTGGTAATTTAATGAATTTAGTGATAAATATATTACAGATCTTTGTGGGTAATATCACCAGTGTGTTAATTGTGGTTGAGGTTATATATGTATGTATTGCTACAGCAAACAATGCTATTTGTTGGCTGATCAAAGGATTTGTAGCAAATATTAGATTCACAGTATGATGCAATGAGAAGTATGGATCTGAAAATCTGAAAAAAATTTCAAAGATAACAATTGTGATTGACAAGGAAAACTCACAAATTATACATAAATGGCAAAAAATTAAATAGCTGAATTTGTGTACCTTGGTATACACAAATAGTGTAATATTTACTGTAAATGGGAAAATGGATGGAAAATGTTTTAAAAATGCAAATGCTACAACAAAGGTAATGGGTAATACATTGTAAGAAATTATTTTCAAAAAAGTTGAAAACATCTGTATTTAAATGCTTCTGCCCATTTTGTCATATAAATGCAAGAACTAGGTATATTGGGAGAAAATATAACCGTAAGTTGAATTATGGGAAATGTGATACTTGGAAAGTGTATGTTGTAAAAGAAGAGATGGGATTAAGAATGTGTGGATGATGAGTAAATATGGCCTACATATAAAAATGATGACCAGTATGAAAGAAGTTAATGGAAACAGGATGATCTTACAGAGAAAATAAACAAGGATTAAATTTTAGAAAAATATATGAACAAAAATTTAATGGGTTAAGAGGAAGTGTTAGACTTCAATGAAGTGAAATGCTTAATAAGTCCATACTGTATAGATGTAGGAACAGATATAAACCTAAAGGCCAGGGCTCTCAGGAATGGAGAGATTAGGAATCATATGATTCATAATGCCTTTCCTCATGACATGTCTCATGAAAGGAAATAAGTTTCAGGATGGGAAAAATGAACTTGCACAACCAGATTGAAAGAGATGAAAATGCTGAACACACTGAATGTCAACAACAGATGGATGTTCTGTAATGATGTTACATGAAAATTGATGGCTTTTCTGCATAAACTATCCATTAAATATGAAGGTTAATGTTATTATATTTTAATCCTTTTTCCTTTTCCACAAGCAGAAATCCTGTTTCTCTCAAGTTTTTCTGAACATGTTTTGCTTAGACAACATCCTACATGTCTGATGCACTGATTTTACTATCAGTATGGTAAAGAAGTTGACATATTCTGTTTTTTCATGTTTTTATTGTCTGGATGCAGTTGTCCAGAATAGTTCTTAAGTATATCAAAAGTGTGTCCTAAAAGACAAGAAATTGTGGCTGCTGAATCAGTCACATAGATCCTAAACAAATCATTGCAAGTTAAATAAACTCTGTTGCATTAGACCAGCTAGTCTAAGGTGATTTAAATATTATTTTCATGTTTTTGTTCCGTGATCAAAAGTATCCCAGTTGATCCTTTATTTTTTATATTACGTTTTGTTTTTCTTATCTCTTCTGTTTCTAAAAGTCACATTCCTCCTCACCAAATAAGCAAGAAAGAGTTCTAGACAAAAGGATAACCCAGCATCTTCTACACTGTGATTATATTCACAGATATTGTGACTGCCTCCTCATCTGGCTGTTACTGTGTGGTATATGTTTTACTGGCATTTCTAATGATTGATTTAAACATTTTCTGGGAACTCTGAAGGTACTTGATACTCTTCAATTTCTCATTCAGTTTCTTTTTAATTAAATTTCTTTCTAATCCCATCTTAAAATCAGTTATGATGATATTCTTCACATAAATGCTGAAATCTATCAAAAGCACATCTCAAACTATGTGATGAATACCACATAAGATTACTGTATTTCTAAACTTCCCTTCCCTTTTGATGGTACCAAGTTTAACTTTTTTCAAAACAGAGTTTTATCTGGGTTATAATTTCATCAAACATGTACAAAATCATTATGAAGTAGTTGAAATTGTCTAGTTATTTTCCCCATTTTAAGACGTCAGAATTTTAGGTGTGAAGCAAAAGTGTATCTCTTGTATTAAATTATTTTGAATCCCAGTGTTTTGATGCTGTTTTTGTGAAGAATTTCTTTGGTTAAAATTTTAGGACTCTGGGTTATTTCTGAAATACCTTTCTTTTCTACACATGTTATCATCACAAGTATACATATCTGCTTTATATTATGTTCCTTTTTAGTACCAGGTAGTCCTGTTTTGCCCTTTTAATTTTAAAG
The DNA here is from genome assembly GCA_032468055.1 of Acrochordus granulatus. NCBI lineage: Eukaryota > Metazoa > Chordata > Lepidosauria > Squamata > Acrochordidae > Acrochordus > Acrochordus granulatus. The sequence continues at coordinate 40,260 of JANHZU010007399.1, read as the reverse complement.
CTTTTGGTGTGAACATAAATGTTCCTAAATCTTGTGTCCTTTTTCAGATGCCTTCATTGTATATATTTTTTCATTTAAATATTTGTCTCATAAATAATTACCATTTAGTTCTGTAGTCAATGCTAACTTTCTTAATATTTAAAACCAGCAGTTTGATTTCATTATTTCAAATGGTTAATGCAAACATTTTTGTATATTCCCTGATTTTATACTAATAATTCCCAATATCTAGCAAATCTAAATCTTTCTTTGTACTAATTTCAGTATTTACATATTGATATGCTGAATATGAACAAATTATATTCTTGATTTCTTCCAAGTGAAGGGTTAAACATTTATCCATATTAGATAGATTTCTCCCAAAGTTCTGATTTTTTAATCTATCTCATCCCAGCAAGGTAGAAAAACGGATAACAACATGATTTGAATGGGTAACAACATGTATATCACAATCTGAAATATAGGCTCTTCCTATATATGCATGTATGTTCAAATACTACAAATAGAGTAACTGTAACAGTTTAGAAAATGCCCCAACATTTTCATATTTAAGAGTTAAGACAGGCGACCAGTGCAACTTGCGTTACAGAAGTGTAATATGGGTGAAATTACAGACACTTGACACTGCACATGCCACTGCATTCTGGACAGTTGTAACTTTCAAGGGCAGCCCTATGGATAGTGCATTGCAGTAATTCAAACAGGAAGTGAGCCAGGTGTGAGTGACTCTGAACAAGGCCTCCCAGTACAAGTTGCATGAAATTAGTGTGTTTTATGAAAGGTATGCCACAGTTCTGAAACAACTATGAAACATTTCTCCTTGTGTACTTTTATTATGCACAATTGGTGTTTTTCAACGAGCTGTATGACTGTTGGTGATTCAAATACTGTCACCACAGCAACTATTTTCAACACAAAAGAATTGTTCAGATTGGAACATTAACTGGTTAAAATAATTTACTGAAATAAATCATTTCTGGACAGTAATTCAGCTGTCTGACCTTGGGAAGCAAGTAATGCCTGTGACAAATTAACAAGCTTTTCCATCAGTATTTAGCATAAAGATACTCAACTATTTCCCATTTGTTGCACACAATCTCTATCTTCATTAGAAGTCCATTTCTTTCACAGAGATATATTTATTCATTCACTGGATATTCAGCATTATTCCCTATGAAAACACTATTAACTGGGAATTTTTTTCCTTAAAATTATTGGGTTCAAAGTTACTATGATTTCATCATGGAATGTGGGTGAGTAAGTGTTGCAGGCACCTTTTGGCTATTGTGATTTCATTTATAACATTGCCACAATTTTATCCATGGACATGTTTTTTATGAATTTTAATTCTGTAATTAATTCCTTACGTTAGTTCCCTCTTTCTTTATATGCTTACTTAATAGCTGTAAGCTCCCCTGATGTGCAAATCCAGTGTTAGAGAAGCCAGTCATTAAGTTCATAAAGTGGTAAAAGTTGTACTATTATTTCAGAATTTCTTTCTCCAGTCTGAGCAGCTCCATTTAAAAAAGTACATGAATCTTCCTCCTCCTCTCTCCTCCTCATTCCTCAGTGTTGCAGTCTGGCAAAGTCCCATATGAGGTTGAAATTACTCAGTAATAGTGTTGGATTACTGAACTGGATTTATAATGAACATATGGTAATTTTTAGAAAATGTTACAGTGAGGGCTAGTCATATTCAGTCTTGCCATTTTCAAGCTATCTCACTGAATTGTGTCCATCCTTCTTTTCTTACTGAGTATTCCCAATCTGTACTTGGATTTTTATTGTTTTGTTTTCTTTCATTTTCTCTAGATATATTTCTAAACATGTTTTTTATTTCTGTAAGCCTCAGAGTTCTCCTAAGTTTGTAGCTACTTTGCTTAGGTGCAGGCTGGTGCTATTTGTCTACATAAGGGCCAAGAAAGAATTAGACATAAAATCAAATATTAAGTCCACCTCAAAACCCTCTGAAAAGCAACCTCTGCCATTTTCTGCATTTTTATTCCATTCTCTTAGAAACAATAGCAGACACACTGATGTATTCTATGAACTCATGACATGTGTCATCAGCAATAAAATTATGGAAGTGACACAACCATGTCTGATTTGAAATTAGTAGGACAGTAGTTCAAGATAATTGACAAGACTCAAAGAGAGAGATCACCACATTACCATGAAGCAGACAACATTTGCAATAGGTGATAGCAACTAGCTGAATTTGACATATTTCAGCAGGGGTATATGGGAGACTATTAGAAAATCCTAGAGCTGTAGAATAGACTGGAAAGTGGGAAAAAATCCAGAAGCCTGCGAAAAATCACTCCAGGTTGTTGCCAAAAAATTTATATAGACATCCCCATCTAAGTGAACAAGCTTAAACTGAGGGAGTTATTGTTTTTAGGTATCATCATCATCATCCATTGGAAATTTTCCTTAACTAGGCCCCATAGACCCAAGTGAGAGATGAGAGGAGCATACTAAGTAGCTTTTGGTGATTGCAATTAAGTTCATTGAGATAATTTCTCACTAGGTTCTGCCATAATCAGATTTGATGGTCAAAGACTGAATTCCATTCCATAGAAATCCTATCTGAGATAGATTCAGATACTTTACTGGCCATGCATGATTAGATGCACAAATAATTTACTCCAGTACAGCAGCTCTCAGTGTACTTTCAAGACAACAGTAAATAAAATAATGATATAAACAAATAAACAAAATTATGTATTCAATAGTAAAATGTGTATTGAAAATGTGCAGCTAGTAGAAAAGGAAATATAGGAAAGTGTAGAATTAGAACCACAATCTATTGAAAAGTATGAATACACTTTAGACCGAACTTCTGGATTAATTTAGAATTCTTTGCAACATAGTAATCACTGTGTCCCGTCATATAGCATGAGTTAAGTATTCAGCTGAATGATGGCACAGAGGAAAAAAACTCCCTGTGTCTGGTTGTTTTGGTGTGCAATGTAGTGCCATTCAGAGGGAAGAGGCTCAAACAAGTTATGTCCAAGGTATGAGGGGTCTGCAGATATCTTCTCCATACTTGTCTTAAGCCGCACAATATACAGGTCCTCCATGGAAGGCAGACTACTATAATGCACAGGTCAAGAGAAGGGTGGGGAAGTTATCTGAAGACCTTACACCCTGGATATAAATTGTTTGTATTTCTTCCCTCTGGACAATGTTATAGGGTATTGTACATCAAAACAACCAGACACAGAGACAGTTTTTTCCCTCGTGCCATCATTCAACTGAATACTTGACTCATTTTTAGCTAATAGTTTAGTTAATAGTTAAATATTTTAGTTAATAGCTGCTGCATTTTTCAATAAGGCTGCCTATTAGCTTGGTGGAACATTTTGTGATATTAGCTTTTAAATGAGGCTGCTGATGAAGTATTTGTCCTGCTGAAAGATGTGAAAATATCAATGGTCATTGGAACAATAATTAGCTGCAAAGCATCTTTCACTAGTCACTGTTCCCACTTCACCTCCACATTGTGAACAAGATTGTGTGTGTATATATATGAAAGCAATCTATCCATCACAATTTGTAAAACTGGGTAAAAAAAGAAGGGAGCAGAAGAGCTTACCATATTGTAATCTCTGCCAATGGAAGAGAAGTCTGAGAGGAGCTTATTATTATGTCATGGCTCTGAATGTACAATGTACACTAATTGAAATTGTAATTACTGTATACTAGAATCATCCTTCTCTGGCTAGCAGGAAAAGAGCAGATGAACTAATTTTAAAATAAAGGTAAAGGTTTCCCTTTTCAATCATGTCTGGCTCTAGGGAGTAGTGCTCACCTCTCTTTCATAGCCAAAGAGCCAGTGTTGTCCAAAGATGCTTCTGTGCTCATGTGGCCAGCATGATTATATTCCAGGTACACAGAACACTGTTATTTTCCCATCAAATTAGGTGGTACCTATTTACTTGCATTTTACATGTTTTTAAACTGCTAGGTTGGCAGGAGCTGGGGTAAATAATGGGAGCTCACCCCATTACACAGCACCTGGGTCTCAAACTTGTGCTGCCAACCTTCCAGCCAATGAACCCAGTGTCTTAACTGCTAGGCCATTGCACCCCCTGAACTAATTCTACTTTGTTGTAAAACTACATTTATAAGATCTTGCAAGTCTGAAAGTATCTTCCCCCCTCATTCCCTTTACAGCCCAAGAAACTACGATGGGTCTCTTTTGAGCCTCTTGCCGTGCCCACTTTCCTGTTGTGGTCTAAGTTGCCCTTTATCAGACTGTTCCCTATCTCTTGCCTGTCTCTTTGCTCTGTCTCCCAAAGTCATTCTCTGATATTATTGTATCACTCCCCATGGTCAAACTCCATTTATGGGGTGGGGGTGTGAGGCGTTGCTCTCTTGGTGGGCTCCCCACGATATGCCGAATAGGGTTGAGGAAAGACACGACATGGTTTTCCTCGGGGTGAGCGAGCCCCGACTAGCGCCAGAGCATGCTCTTTTATTAGTTATGGTATAATAGTCAGGTG
>JANHZU010007398.1:20862-31726 GCA_032468055.1 Acrochordus granulatus | reverse complement strand
AGGGGGGATTTCTGCTTTATTTGGGGCAAGGACAAGGACAATTTCTGCTTTGTGTGAGTGTGTGCGCACACATGCGTGGCTTTAAGAATATCCCGGCATGAAGGAGAGGAGAGGAGGGGGAGGGGACTTCCTGGAGATTGATTGGGAGTCTGAAGTCTCCGAGTTCTCTCTCTTGAATGCCTTTCACCTAATTTACGCTGTTTACGCAGTGAGAGAGGAGAGCTCCGTTGTGAGATTTCCCACGTGAGCTCATTGTGCAGTGCTCATTGCAATCAGGAACATCGACCTGCCGCCTGTATGGGAATGGAGTAAACTGCATGTTGCAGAGTCGGCAGAACTCTCACGTGGGGTTGCTGTCTGTGCAACAATGGAGTAAAGCACACGGTAGAGTTGGCAGAATGTGTGCGCACACTTGCCGCATTGGCAGAACTCTTGTGTGGAGTTGCTGTCTGAATGAAAAATACAGAGCGCGCTTACTGATGATGTGAAAGATATGGTACGAAGTTTCCTTTTCTCATGAGTTGCGGCTTGTCCAGCAGAATAATTTGATTAAATTTTTTTGCTCATCCTGCGAGTTTCACTTCTTGTGAGTTGCTCTTCTTGTGAGGTACCACTGTAAATGGTACATTTACAGATAAAATAGAATGCTATAGTCCAAATTTCTAAATAGTTCTGGTAAATTTTTGATCAAATACAAAAAATGACATGAGTCTTTCCAATGATTGTATCATTGTTGGAATATAGTGTTCTTCTAGCCTTATATTTTTTAAAGTACAAAAGTGCACAATATCCATTTATTATCTTTATAAAATAGGTGCTACTGCTGCATAACTTTGACATCCTCTATTATGTTGTTGCCAAAAACTGAGTACCAAGTTCAATCTTTCAGATTGCTTTTCAGGAAAAACATTAACTTCAGCAAAGGCATGTCTATCCTAATTTATAATTAACCCAAATCTGAAGATTATTTGAAAGTTGTACTAGCTAAGAATAATACCAGTTTTATATTGTAATTCTGTTAGAGCTTAAATCTAATGATAAGCACAAAACCAGAACTATATGACAATATTTCTCCACAATAATAGAAATAGGTAGATTCAAGACTTATATGTTCTATTGATTTTATTTATTAGTCAAATTTATTTAACTGCCCATCTCACCCAAAGTAACTCTTGGTGGATTATAATAAAATCTGGAATTAAAACAATTTACAAACATAAGCATAAACAAGATAGTGAAAAGAAAGATGTTATGTGCAATATTCAGATACTTTATTGGCCACACCTAATTAGACACACAAGGAATTTAACTTCGGTACAGTAGCTCTCAGTATACTTGCAAGACAATAGTAAATAAAATAATAACAAACAAATGAAAGTATGTATTTAACAATAAACTGTGTTCCAAAATGTGCATCCGGTTGAAAAAAAAATATAAGAAAGTGTAGAATTAGAACCGCAATCTATTGATCAATATATGTACACATTAGACAGAACTTCTGGATTAATTTAGAATTTCCTTGCACTATAGTAATCACTGTGTCCTATCATATGGCATGAGTTGAGTATTCAGCTGAATGATGGCACATGGGATGGTACAACCTGTGTCTGGTTGTTTTGGTGAACAATATCCTATAGTGCCATCCAGAGGGAATACATTCAAACAATTTATGTCCAGGTGAGAGTGGTCTGCAGATATCTTCTCCATCCTTCTCTTGACCTGTGCAATATACAGATCCTCCATGGAGGGCAGGCTAGCTGCAGTTATTTTTTCTGCAGTCATGACTGTTGGTTGAAGTCTAAACCTGTCCTGCTTGATTGCTGCACCAAACCAGACAATTACGGAGGACTCAATGGTTCTGTAGAACTGTATCAGCAGTTCTTGAAGCATTTTGAGCTTCTTGAGCTGGTGCAAGAAATACATCCTCTGTTGGGCCTTGAAAGACTATAGTGCTGATACCATGTCGCTGAATATAGTTAAGAGGGGATACATAGGAGGACTCTTCCTAAAACCCACTGTCATCTCCTTACTTTTGAGCATATTCAGCTCCAAATTGTTCAACTTTCCCTCTGTGTGCAATCTCATCATTGTCTGGAAGGAGTCCAGCAAATTTTTGTCGTTAATTTACATATTTAAAAGAGTCCAGCAATTTAACTTTGCTAATAAAATATTCCAGGTGGTGACCATTAGAAATTTTAGAGCATAATGGATAGAGAAATTCATCTGTGAAAGCCATAAGCATGTAGTGAATCCATCAAATTATATATTTACTAATTATAATGTAATTGATTTTATGAAATGGTTTGTTTTAGGTAATATACTGTATATTCAATTGTTTTGTTTTAAAATATCTGCAAAGATTTTCTACATACTTTTGTTTAAAGTATGATGTTAAAGTAAACTGCAATATTATGTTATGTGAAGTTAAAGGTAAAGGTTTCCCCTTTCAGTCATATCCGACTCTAGGAGGTGGTGCTCATCTCCATTTCATAGCAGAAGAGCCATCATTGTCTGAAGTTGCTTCATGATCATGTGGCTGACATGATTATATGTCGAGGTACATGGAATGTTGTTACTTTCCCACCAATTTAAGTAGTACCTCTTTATCAACTTGCATTTTGCATGCTTCTGAACTGCTAGATTGGCAGGACTTGGGGTGAATAATGGGAGCTCACCCCATTATGCAGCACCTGGGTCTCAAACCTGGGCTGCCAGCCTTCTGGTCAAAAAGCCCAGCATCTTAATCACTAGGCCATTGCACTCCAATTATGTGAAGTTACCATAATATTATAATTAAAGGATACAGCTTAAAAAATTGTCAACCCCCAGTGATTAAATGGATTCCAATCTGGATTAAAATCATAGTTAAGTTAGTTACTTATGAGTTCAACTCTTTTATATGTTCTGATCCACCTTTAGGGAAAAATGTACAAATGTTTAATGCAAACAAAGTAAGCAATATTCAGTTAGCAATTCACATTCAGTACTTTTTCTCTTAGATTATTAGCTGTGCATTGGAAAAGAATATTATTTTACAATACTTATTTTAAGCAGGAGCAAATGTTAGTTATTAAATATAGAGGCCATCTTTTACTTTCAACATTTGCAGCTGCTTTTTACTATAGCAGTATCAGCAATCACTTTGACAATTTTCTGCAAAAGATATTGGTTGATATTAAGTTTGTCTTTTAAAACTAATTTACTGATTAGGTCGGCATATTCCATTGTGAAATACTACAAAACTTTGTTACCATTTATTTTCTGGTTTATTTCTTTCCACTTCCAAATAAAAAACATTCCTGGCATGGAAACCAGACACTGTTAAGTGAAGTTCAAACTATATGCTCAGATAACTTTCAATTGTTGTAAATAACTTTCAGTTGCTAGGAAAATACATGATCTTCTTTTTAAAGGAGACATTGGATGTTACATGTTCACTGCATGTTATGTGACATAATAAACATTCTCATAAAATACAAATTCATGATTAACTCAGGTCTCTTTTTCTTTCATTGTATATTTCATTGTATAATCATGTATAAATACCTAAGAATATAGAACAGCTTTTAAAACAGCCCCAGTACACTTACTAATTTTCCAGTTTTGACTGTCATATATCCCCAAAGATTTCTTGTGGTCATGATACATATTTGGAGCTCTGTGCCCATTTTAAGTACTTAAGCAAGAAAGTTATTATTAGAATATGATATGATCAGGATTAGGAAAACAGAAGATTTTCATAATGAAAGCCTCTATGCAATCACTAACTCCTACCCTAAACCTACATCACAAAGTTATTGTGGGGACAAAATGTGAGAGTTAGGAGAACATCATATATTTCTTAAACTCCTGAAGGAATAAAAAATAATGAATATAGATATATAAGGCACCTAAATCTGAACATTATATAAATCAAACAGGAAAATCTCTGTATTAGATTATATGTATTAGAAGAATAATCTATGTTTTAGCCACTACATTTTCTAATACTTTCCAAAGAAAAAAGAAAGGAATGAAAGGGCAATCATACAAGCAAGCCACAAGTTCTAATTTGATTGATATTATTAGCAAAATAGTTCAACTATTTCGTAGTCAAATCCCATAATCTAATAATCTGATTGCAATTTCAGAGGAAAAGTCTTATCCTGTTTTGTTATAATGCTTTATTCCATATGGATAAATGTTTTACGCAGCATGACAAAGATAAAACATAATACCAAGAATTTGTGATCTGTGTTAAGAAAAAAAAGTACTTCATTGAGTTTGAAATTGGAAGCTACTTGATTTGGAACAGCTGGTTCAGTTTGGCTGAGGTTTTTCCATATATAAGCATTTGTCACTCAATAAACTAAGTAATTCAAGTAAACCAAAGAGTAAACTAGTACATATACACAAGCATAACTAATAGATTTATGGGATGTGTCAGAGTGAAATGTCATTGATCATTTATATGTAAAAAATAGAGATAAGAACATTTTGAAGTATATTTGTCAACTTCCTTTGAATTTATTTTCTGAAATGTTCCCAAAACTACTAGTCAAGTTATTATCAAAAGAAAAGAATGTAACAGGTGGTGTGTGCACTGAACCAAATTCCCTATAGTTTTAAGAAGTTGGGCAAAAAATGCATACAACTTAAATACTTTGTCTTTGAAGATAACATGATTTGGCTGTTAATTTTGCAAATATTCCTGCATTCAAACAAATATTTCACCATTGATAATACTTAAAACGCTTTTTTGTTTGGCTGCTGAGAAAGCTGGACTACATACAGTGTCTTTCTCTGTTTAAATTTATGTTCAATTTAATTGGACTTACACTTTTCACTAAAATTTCTTGAAGTACAGTACAATATTGTGGTTCACTAAGAGCTGCTTTTATCCACCCAATTGGTTGGATTGGGTACCATAAATTTTATTAAAAATATATCATGACTGAGAATGATATCAAGCCCTTCCCGCTTTGATTATTTTACAATTCAAAAACATAAAGAGATTTTTTAAAATTTGTGACTGACTGAACTGCACCAATTTCATAAGGGACTTTAGCTGAATATTCTTTGAACAGCTTAACAAAATCCATTTTGAAACTAAGGTAAATTGGAAGGTAGTTTCAAATGGAGCAGAAAGGTTTGTTCCTCAAAATACAAAAATTGTGTATTTGAATTCTCAGATACTTTCTACCAAACTTTCTAGTTCTCCCACCTCTAAAGTTTAAAGCAGCAGCATTTTTTAAAATTCCACAAAGCACTGCACAAATTTCAGATTAATCACTGGATTAGACTACAATTATAAATGGGAGATTATGAAATTTTTCTTATAAGACCCAGTGATGGATCAGCTGGCTGTCATTCATTGTATTCCTTCAAATAATTCCCAGCTCTGAAAAATGAGATGGAAATTCCTACTCACAAATATAAGTACCCATAACAAGTCATGATGAATCAAAATGATGACATTATGATAATGTAATTTGTGTCAGTCATGCCATGACATTTGATGCAAATATTTAAGTTGCATTGTTTGAACAATATTGGCATTTGTGCTTCCTTGCTTCCCTCTCCCCAGGTACCTATATAACTAAAGCAAATTAAAATTTAATACAATGATTAGGCTAAGAATTCTCAAATACTCTTGTCGAATAATAATTGTACATCTTTTCATTTCATTTTTAATAATAGCTTTTATATGAAGTATGATCTTATGGCTCTGAGCAGTTCTGAATAGAAGACTTTGTCTTCTTTCAAGGCTCATCCTAAATGGCTGCTACCTCCACATCATTTGTGTAGTATGAGGACACCAGCACTAAACAGATGGGAATGTGAAAAAAACTTTTGAACATGAATAACCCTTCCATCTTTAATCTTATTTTAACTTTTTTATATCTGTGTATATGAGAGCAAATTATGGAGAACGTCAAATAGTAAAACTTCTTTACTAATAAATAAAAATAGCCAGAAACTGGATATTCTCAAGTTATCGTATGCCGATGTAATTGGAATATAAGCTTACCACTACATTGCAGTTTTACAAAGTTATTTTATAAGTTTATATTATTCTTAAGTTATTTTCCAACACAGCTAACAATTTCTTTTGCCTTTGGCTTTTCTAATTTTTTTAGTTGATTTAATTTTCATATTTTTAAATGTAAGTAAGGTTATATGTTATTTTTATGGAAAATATAACTGCCTGGCTTCAGAGATTTTAGTAATGTCACTCTGGAAATATTAACAAAGCAAACCCTAAGTCAATATCTTGTCAGCATGCAGTGAAAGCACCAACATGAAACTTGGGTGCAATATTTAATATTTTATTTAAATTGCTGAGAGACTTTCCACTGACTATAATGAAAAGAGACATGGAAGGCTGTTCCATCCATCTCCCCATGGGTGTGTATGCACAGCCACTTGGCTGGGAAAAAAATGAAATTGGCTGTGCCTGCATATGTACAGTACCTTATGATAGATCATATGTTTGAAATGCTAGGGAATGTCACACAAAGCCATTGCTCATTTGGAATTTTTTTGTATGTACAAAGTAAGAATATCGGTATTGAAAGACATTTTCATTACACCCAAGTACTGATAACAAAATTATGGAGCATAGCTGTGGTAAGCATCAGCATCTCAAGAGCGTGACCATATTTTTATACAACTTTTTCCATAGCTAAGTTTGTAATAATTATAATTTTATTTGTGAAATATTAGCAGGAAAGCACTATGAAATAGCTTATTATGAAATAGAAAAAATAACCATCATTGGTGATCTGGGAAAAATAATCCACTTGTGGATCTGTTGAATTTTCTCTGGATGTGATTGTAAGCTGAAGTGAAAATGAACCATGGTAATCAGAATTATAGGAACCATACTATTTTTATCATTTATTCATTATTGCCTTTATTCAAGCATGAATAAAACAAGAGTTATGAGTCAGGATGAAAATACCATTCTTTTCATGAAATGAATGAGGCTGGATAAAGTCATGCAACATATTAGTGAAACACAGCTTTCATAGAAAAGTCCAAAATCTCGATTAAGGCAATGCCTTTATTCGGTAAATAAAAGTTTAGAATACAATGTGCAAGAGTTTGAAAAGATGCAAGGTAAAAACAATGGGAACCGATCCAGGAAAAAAGCAGGTATGGAGGAAAAAAGAATATGCTGTACCAGGTTTCATCTCAGATGGAGTATGGGAGAAATTGGCAGACATGTACGTAGACTGGATTGCATTCAACACAGCGATATCAGGTTGCACCAAGATTGTTCCAAATCTTCCTCGGAACAAAGAAATAATAACTTGCATTGTTTGAAATATAACATCCAGCTGTCAGAATCAAACCTATTTTCCTATTTTGTGAGGAATACATATCCCGTAGTAGGTGGAAAAGGAAGACAGATCAGCTAAATAGTTTTATATTACATTATCAAAGCTAGAGATACTTTATGATGTTATACTAATTGTTTAATGTTGCCAGAAAACAGTATCAAAACTGTGTCTCTCCGTGTGTGTGGCAACTGTATGAGTGTAATTGAAATCCAGGCCTTTTTCTATGTGGTTCACTTGCTCCTGGCTTCTTGTGTGGTTTTAATTCCCAGATGTCAATCTCATTATGTAGAGATTAATTGCTGAATTCTCTGTTTTGAAAAGAAACTCTAATATGATTCTACAAGGATGAAACATTAGAACTTTACACTGTTTTGGTAAAACAAAACTTACTCCTTCCCACTGACCCTAATCCTGATTTCCATTCGAAAACCTCTCCTACTAAATGCCCCAGAAAAATCAGCAAAATGTTCTATGGCATGTTAAATACAGTATTGTTTCAAGTTGTGCCATATTTTAAAATCCTGTTGTAACAAGTGGATGTATTGTTAAGCTTCTGTCACAATATTGCAAAGATTCAAACTAAATAATGCTGTACTTTCTGTGATGATTAAGTTGATTGTTATAAACTATACCAGAAAATCCAAAGCCAGATTGCAAAATCGTAGATGCAAGCCATTTCAGGGCTAGCCATAGATTTTGTTTAATTAATTAATATATTACCCATCTCACCATTTGGGGCAACTCTAGGCAGCAGTTATTTGTGACAGGCATGAGGAAAAAGTATTGTTACACATATTTTTCTTTGCAAAATGGTGTTTCCTCTATAGGAAAAACTGACATTTCCTGGACAAGCCACATGATGGCAATCTCATTATATAGAAGCAGAATATGTTGTTAAAATGTTGATTCAGCAAGTTTGATTGCAACTGTTAGGATAACACTGAACAGTAGGCTGCCCATCAAGCATGTACCAGATGTTCAATTCTATCTAAAGCTGTCAGAACAGGGATATTATCAATCATTGGTAGCCAGAATCATTGTCTGGTACATATAAACAGTTTTATGAGTCACAGGTTTTTTATGAGTCACAGAATGAAATGCTACTATTGTCTCTTTGGACTCCGACTGGTACATGAATCTGGACCAGTCACTTTCATTTCTGGCTTATCGCTTAGGGACAGTCACAATACTGAATTTTATCAAGCGTTGAATCTCTTGGATTTAGTTCAGTAACAAGTCCTTGAAGAAACATTGGTTGTGTTATTGTGCTTAAATGATTTAAGATTACAGGCTAATTCATGCATGTGTTAAAGTCAGCTGCAGCCTACAATAGCACACAGTACACACAGAATGTGCTGGTATTTAATATACCTCAGGCTGGTAGTTCAGTGACGCTTTACCGACTTACCAGGTAGTGAGTTCCACTGAAGTTCTAAGGTTCTCATTGGACTGTATAATGTTGAATGTGTGCTCAGACTAGACGTTTTGGAATTCGTACTGACTTGATTATTTTACTGCTGAATAGCACCAAATAGGGAAATTTTCTTCAGAATTTACTAAATGCTGTAGTGGCTGAGCCTTCTCTCCTTTAACTTCTTGGGTCATTAATGTGTTCAGTTGCTCAGTCATGTCTGATTCTTCATGACCCCATGGACCGTAGCACGCCAGGCCTCCCTGTCCTGCACTGCCTCCACCCAAGCCCAAGCCCATGCCCATCGTATCTATAATGCTATCTAACTTCCATGTATATTCTCATTAATCCAGGTCATGTCTTGTAGCAAAATTGCAGGTGTATTCCTTGGTTTGCACTGAAACCTAATATTGTGTTTATTGAAAATTCTTCTAAATTTCTCTAATATTCCATCAGTGAATGGTTACACTGCTGCATCTGTGAAGAAGATACCTGGAAGGGAATTGAAACATTTCTCTGTAACATCTATAAATAAAAGTCCAGTTGCTTTTTTAAAATTAGTGTGCAAGATTTTTTGCAATTTTGCTACAATGCTCTCTAACCATCTCATACTATGCTGTCCCCTTTTCCTTTTGCCTTCAGTGTTTTCCAACATCATGGTCTTTTCCAATAAATCCTCTCTTTGCATTAGGTGGCCAAAATATTTGAACTTTAGCTTTAGTATCTGAGCAATCAGGGTTGATTTCCTTCAGGATTGACTGGTTTGATCTTCCTGCAATCCAAGGGAAAATAAAGCGTCTTCTCTAGCACCAAAATTTGAAGGCATCAGTTGTTTGGCACTCAATCTTCTTTATGGTCCAACTCTCACAGCCATATATTACTATTGGGAAAATCATAGCTTTGACTGTGTGAATGTTTGTCAGCAACATGATGTCTCTGCTGATATTTCAACACATAGATATAATATTCTAGAATACATTTTAGAAGCTAATGAAATTATGAATATTGTACAGATAATGTACTGATGCAAAGAACCAGAGGTAGAAACATTTTTAAATTTATGACACTCATTATCACACTCTTTGATGTGTGTGATCAATTTGTGTCCAAGGGCTTGGGAAACTATAGTATATTGGATTTGCTTAATAAAAATGTTCAATTCTTGTTAGCGACCAGAAATACATTCATCAAGTATTAAATGCTACTGATCTGATAATAAGGCATTTCTCTAGGGAATAATATTCTGGATTCTAATCTTCGTTAAGGTCTTTTAATTATATTTGGCTTTACTCTTTTCTACCCTTGCCTTTTATTTCAGCAATTTTTTTATTTTTCTAGTTGGAAAAGGGATAGCTGAGGCATTTGAAAGACTGGCCCATGCATACCTCATCTGGCAATGACATTGACTGCAGAGACCTAACAATATGTTGATTCAAGTCCACTGCCAGTCTTCCATGACAGGAGACAGGATCTTTTACAGTATACTAGAGTATCAAAATACCAGTTACACATCAGCACACATCTGATTTAATTTGATTTAAAAAAACTCTCTAAATATTTAACACTCCAGCTGTAAACAGGTTTGCTTAAAGTTATATTTATCTTTCTAGTAGAACTTACTTAAAAGTAAACATGTTCTGAGGATTCCAGCCATGCATTAAGACTGATGGATATTTATTTAAAAGAAGCAATGTATTTTTTACACATTGGCATATATAGCTGTTTCAGTGGTTGGCTGACCTAACTAAACATATGCAATCTTTTATTCAGAGCTCTGATTTAGGAGCAAAATAATAACAACTAGGATCAGGAAGGAATTCTTCATTTATCCTGTAGTCTAATTCATGCTTCTGAGCTCCTATATGTTCTGTTCAAAGCTATCAGCCAGCCTGATCTCATGCAGGTTAGTCAAAAAAATTAATAGAACTACCAGGTGTGTTTGTGGCTGGGCTAATTGTTTTCTTGTCTGTACCAGGGAGTATGAAGTATGGAGTATGAAGTACCATTTCCTTTAATACAAATGTGCAAAAAAACAAGTATATAACTAATGCTTATACAGTGGTGCCTCACAAGACGAGATTAATCCGTTCCGGAAGAACGCTCTTAGCGCGAAATTCTCGTAAAGCGA
>JANHZU010007398.1:6389-17123 GCA_032468055.1 Acrochordus granulatus | reverse complement strand
GAGAGGTTTTAGATTACAAAGGGCTGTAGGGAAGCAAGAAGGGGTCATTATATGATGGTCTGATGAAAATTGTCTTGCATCTGGCTGGTCACTAATAAGACTGGATCTTTGCTTAACTGCTTTTGTTTTGAAAGTTATATATAGATTTTAGCCAAGAAAGACATCTTAATCATTTTACTTAAAACAAATAAGCAAATGTGCATTTTTTTAATCCCGGCTGATCATATGACTGCATGACTGAATGTATAGGGAAAGAGAAACAGTTATCCAATTCCTTGTAGAAAAAAACTGGCAGGAAAATGGGATCATGCCCTGCAGAAACTATGCAAACTGTGCATATGTCTCTTTCTGCCTTCTAAAGCAGATGTTACACAGATTAGCATTGCAGATAGATTTTCTGGAAGCCTTCCATGAATGTGTGGGCTAGAAGTAGGGAAATTTTCTAATGTGTTAATATTGCCGGGCAGCTGCTATTTTGTCAACATTTAATATCTGCAATATCATATACTTTAATTTCATTCTTTTTCTCACACACAAATATTGCTTTTACTTAACAGCTGCATCATATTCCGTTATCACATTTTTTTTCTGAGTAGCATATTGAACAATTCTTATGAGAAGCAGACTTAGTGCTGCTCAGGGTCAAATGTTTAGCAGTAGATGAAACTACATCCTAACCAAATAGAACAATTACTCTAGAAGGCTGGAGAATTCTGGGAGTTGAAGTTTGCAGATCTGAAAGTTGCCAAGTTTGAGAAACATTGTTCTAGAGGTTTTAATAGCTATGTGTATTATGTATTTTTTTTGTTTTTTTCCTTTTTTCCTGTCCATATTTGTTTTTCTTTTTTGTAACTGTATCCCCCTTTATATATTTAGAAATATTTAAAAAAAAGATAAAGAGAATTTCAAGCTTAGATTGTAAGCACTGTTTTGGCTCTGCTAACTCAGCAATGGTATCGGTCCTGGTAATAATATTCCTACTAATTCAGTTATAAAAGGTCTCCAACTAGAAACAAGAATCAATCTAAGAATAAAATCTTTGTTTTCCTGAGTTCTCTACTCCAACATGATCCTTGTGGGGTTCTGCTTTCTTCTAGTCAGCTAAAGTTAATCAAAAGATATGCTGTAACTAGTTTTATTACTTGCTAATTCTATAACTGCACTTTCATCAAATTAGCAATTAACATTTGTTCACCTACTCTATCTGAGCAATTTCACAATCTTAGCTGCACAAAACTGAATGTCCCAAATCCCTCATACCTGTGGCTCTATTTTTGGAAATAGTCCAAGAAAGAAAGGAGTCATAGCTGTTGGTTTTGTGTAAATCTTAGGGCACAAAATATTGTACATTAAAAGCATTTCCTATGTGCCCAGTTATGGACATCTACTATGTTGTCACCCTAACACCATCTGGGATGACAATCTCCCTCTGAGTTTTCTTGCTCCATATCAGAACTGGTGTTTTGTCTCCTTGCTAGTCTGTACTCCTGACAGACTTCATTCTGTATTATAGCAATGTCTCCATTTTAACTGGGTGATATGAAGAGTCCTTTGGAGGGTATAGCTCCTGTGTCACTACTCTGTGACTTTGATTGCCATTTTGTACTGGCTACTAGGCTCCCTGACATGAGAAATAGGATTTTTAGGGGAGAAGGGAGAGAAGTATTAAATAGTAGAAGAGTGAAATGCTGGTTGTTTCTTTGTATGTATTTTCAGACTCTCATATAAGGAGTAGTAAAATGTCCACTTCTTTCCTTTTTCATCTTTTAAATAAGTGATACTGGAATTCTGTCAAATTACCCCTTCTAGCCCAAATGCTTGGAAGAACTGTAAAAAAAAGTGTTTTCCCCCTAGCAATCATTAAAAGACATGCACAGAGAGGGACAATCAGTTGATAATTGTTTTCTTGGAAGGCAAAGAAGGGAAAAGAACAGGAGCCACATTAATTATGATCTGGGCCAACTATGGCTAGTGCCGATGAAAAAGTTAAAATTTGGAAAAGGTTTCTTAAGCCAGCTTCATTTTCCTGATTTTGGCACAAGAAACAAGAAGTTGAAATCTGCATATAGAACATAGTTAGTGAAATCCAGATCCTTATTATTATTGTCTCAAGCAAGCTACAACAACAAAAACCTGAAACCAAGTACCAATTAAATCCATGTCAGATTTCTAATGCAAATCAAATCTTAATTCAAAGCATTCTTCTTTGCTTATGTCCTAACACTTATTTTTATATTTTATTGAACTTGCATTTTACTTTTTAATATTTGAATTGGATTACTAAACTACTCTGTTAAAATGCTAATAATTAGTTGTACTTTCACCATTCCCCCAAAAAAGTACTTATTTGATTCTGTATGATTTATGAGATTGCCAATACTACTCCATTCCCTGAAAAAAATTGTAGTATCTGTCGTGGGATTTAAGTCAAATCCCATTTTTTTCATTATTTTAAGAATCTGTAGTGAACATAGGATCTCTTAAAAGGTGTTTTCAGGCATGAACTATATTTCTTAACATAGAACCAGAGTTATTAGTTTTTAACTAGTTGGTGTTCTTTTAATAGCTTCTGTAACTCTTAGATGATCTCCAATTACAATTCCAAAAAAGTATGATGATCAAGAATTTTGAGCATATATTCTCACACAGCTAGAAAGAACAGGGTTGTAATGATGGAAGTAATGGTGTATCTCCACATAGATGAAAAACTTCAGTAATTCCTGCACGCTATATCTTAAAAGTGGAATAGTAGAATAAAGCAGAATCCCTGTGTGGTCATTTATCAGCCATCTTTTTTTCCCACTAGGAGTTGTGGTTTCCAGGAAGAAAGGAATATGAAAGCTGAGCTCCATTGAAGAGAACAAACTCATTATTGGTTTGAACAGACTATGTTCTAGATATGGTAGCAGTCTTGGTACTACCACAATAGGGGATTCTCTGACTGATACAATTCTGACAAATGAGACATTGAAGAAGTTAACAGTAGCTGGCAAAAAGATCTTTATAGGTTACTGCCATGCTTTTTTTAAGAAACAGCAACAGTATCTGTCCCAATAAGGTATTTTGGATGGAGAGTGAATACTGCATCTGAATTCCATACATTTGTTGTTCCCATGTCAGAACCTGTGTTGATAAGACTCAGTGTCTAGGTCTCTATCAAGTCAGTCCATTGTTTTTCAAACAAATCCAGATAACTGATAAAATACTTTTAAAGAGTATGTTTCAAAAATGACGCTGCAGAAATGCTTTAATCCTCACTTGAATGTACTTCTTTGCTTTTAATTACAGCAACTCTTTTTTTCATGCTTCTATACTTTAGAAAACACACTCATTATAGCTAATGGAACTCTTAACAATTGTGCAGTACTTGCATACTGATGATGTATTCCCTCCATTGCATAATTGCATAATGTTTGAAATTCAGCCTTCTGCAGTTTGGAGGTAGTGATCCCCAAAGTTGACTATGAAAGGCAATAATATCATTCCTGGATTTGGATCAACCCAGATGTGTGTGCTTGTAAAAAATAGTGAATATTTCTGAAAAAAATACTTTTAGAAAATGTGGGTGGCAAGTTTAAGGTGGTCTTTATATATTGAAAATGTATGTTCTGAATCCTAAAAAGTAAGATATAAATAATGAAAAACACATACAGATGTTTAATAAGAAAGACTGAAAACAGGAAACAGCAAATAAGATTGTTAGTCTGTTAAAATTACAGTATGGATTCTTGAATAGGGTAGTAGGTGACATCAGTAGTCATAACATGTAAAGGTGTGAAATGGGGAAAGAATTACAATATAGATTCTATTTATTTGTTAAAAATACCTTGTTTCCTATTTCCCTATGTACCTGCCAAGTGAATAATTTTCCAAATGGAATTTTTAGACATTGAAGGGATGACTTCAGTGTTAATCATCTAAGAAAAATTGCAAGAACAGGCTAGCACTGGTGTAGCAGCCCTCTTTAATAAAATCAGGAAATTCCCTGGGATATTGTTCTGCCTGTTGAAATGGGTAGAGAAACTTTAGAGCACAGAGTTATGCATGCTAGAATAGGAAAGTTTAGTCTGAGCTGAACTGATATCATTCAAGGCATAAAATATGGCACAAGTAACCATCAAGTAAGATCATTAGTAGGACAGTGAAAATGTATAATGGTTAAAACTGACATAGTATATTCCTTAATTTCATACTTGGTTAGATTACTGTCTTCATCATGCAGTGGTTTTGATTTGTTTTGGTGTTACTTAATTATTTTAACATTTTAAAGACACAAACAGTACAGGATTTTGTCTCCAAATAACCATTCCTGGCTTTGCTTTAATTTTAGAGGAAACTCCTCTGATGAGTAGATGAAGACTTTTACTATGAATTTCACTTGATGGCAGACTAATAGTAATAGGTGGAAAACCTACAGCCCACAGGTCTAAAATTTTCACAAGTCCCTTGTTTGTGGCCTCTTATAGTCTTGACTGGAATACAATTTCATTCATTTATGTACTGGAAAGGAAATGAGAACTAGTATAATCTCTAAATGGGGATAAGAAGCCCTCCACATAATTAAATAAAAAATGGGAAATCCCTTTCTTACTTACTTTTATTATATGGTTCCACTTACTTTGTATCCCATTAAATTCAGCCCAGTTACCTTTAAAAAAAATTAAGTGCAGCTCTTGTACACTGAAAGATTACTAAGATCCTGAAAAGAGATTCCTATCTTTTAACTTAAGTCTTGTACAAAAAAAACACATATTGTAATAACTATTCCTTGAGATGTCTCCAGGAAGATGGTTGGTAGCACTCCATGGCTTAATTGGGAGTTGAATTTACTGATAGTTGAGCTTTCTCTATTGTCTCCCTTCCATTGAAGTATTAGAATGAAAATTTACTTTGGAAGTGGAAGGTAAGAAGTTTTGTAATCTGGAGGCTTGTAAATCTAGTCAACTGGGCTTTAATTTTTGAAAGTAAGGTTAAGCTTTCAAATTCATTGCAAAGTCTTTATCTAAATCAATTAAAAATAGGAGAAAGAAGGGAGTCCATAGATGTAAAATAGACTTAACACCATTCCCTGTTGCTCTTCAATGCAACCAGCCCCAATACAGAAGCTTTCATGGCAAAGAGGAAGGGGCGAGGTAAAACAGTCATAGGCCCATCTGGTAGAAAAGGAGCAGGCCTTTCTCCTGCAGTAAAAGTCCAGTTAATGAGATTTATAAGTCTCCAAATTTGTTTTATTGCCTGGGTTACTGAGGATTCTTTATGCAAGAAGTTTCTATTTCAACAGATATGCTGATGAAGTTAACTAAAATATCACTAGTAAGCTGTGAGCAACAATGTTATGCCAGATGTCTATTATCGGTGAACCTCAAAAAGGAATGTAGAAAACAATGTGTGGTTTAGTAACACATTGAGGAATCAAGAGTTAATAAACTAGGTAGATTCCAGGCTTCCCCAAAATTAAACTTGTTTCAATGAGCAGTTGTTTCTTTTAAGACTAGCCGAAACTATTAAAATATTAATTATTAAAAATGAAGGAAATTTTCATAATTACTCTTAACAGCACAAGTAAAACAGACCACCAGCTGAGAGCATCCTGAAAGATTAGGTGTCTCTGATTTGTAAATGTTATTGTTCCACCTATAGAGCATCTTAGAGAAAACAAAGAAAAAGTCTTATAAACTGAATACAAATTATTCAAAGAAAAAACGTATAAAATGATTAAAGACTTTCTGCTATTCACTAATATATTTGCTTTCATTAATAAAATGAATTTCAGACTGTTCCAGTGATCACTTTTATTTACTTATTTTTCCCAATCATCCAGAAGGAACTGAAACATGACATACAGTATTATGCAGTAAAGCTATTAAATGGCTGCTTTTTGACATGCTGTATAAATGTAGAGTAAATATGGTAAGCTATAGAAGGGAAATGCATTATAATAGTGGGTACCAGCCTGGTGCTGACACTGGCCATTATTTGGGTTTCTAGGACAGCAATTCAGTCAATAGTTTGCTTTTTGATTTAGAATGTTTTATTGTGCTTATGGTTTGAATGCTCAGGGCAGATTGCATTAAGCTCAAATAACTATTGCTCCAGGAAGTATTCTAATTAAGAACTACCAAATCTGGGCTGTGAAAATCTGTTAAGAATTTTATATATTTCCTCTTTCCTGTCATCTAGTAGTTTTCAGCTGAGAGATGATAACCTGATCTTGTTTGTAGTCAGTAGTCTGTCATTGGGCTTTCATCTCTCTCATCTTCCCCATCAGATATATATGGGAATGGGTTTTACTTAAAATGCAAGTAATTTCAGGGAAGGAAATAAAGAATACTGAAATCCCTAATCCAATCACTAATTTAAACCTTTCTCTTGAAATTCCAACAACCCAAGAAGTTCAGAGCCAGTTTGGTTTAGTGGTTAAAGCACTAAGCTACAATGTGGGAGACTCTGAGTTCTAATACCACCTTAGCCATGAAAGCTGGCTGGTTGACTTTGGACAAGTCAGCCTCAGCCAACTCATCTCACAGAGTTATTGTTATGGGGAAAATAGGAGGAAGAAGGAGTGTTAGCTATGTTCTCAACCTTAAGTTGTTTATAAAAATAATAAAGATGGGACATTAATTAATTAAATAGACTCTTTCCTTGGTTGAAAAAACTAGATCACACTGATAACAATAGTAGCTAGCCTGTGTCTCCACAAGTGACACAACATTAAATCACCATTAGATGTATTCCAGTTAAAGTACTCAAATTCAAATCAAGTTTTATTTCAGGCTCTGATCCCTTATAAAAGACAAAAATACACAGCAAACAATAGCAGAATCAATAAAACATATTACAAGGTTTCCAGTAATTGGACAGTGATGAGTTAATATGCATTCAAGAGAAAGTGAAACTTTCAAAGTAATTTCATTATATTGGTCCAATAGTAGACAGGTAATATGTATCAGACTCACTAAGATAGATAGATACAGCAGATATAAAAAATTTACACACTCCTGTTAAACGCTAGGCTTTTGAGATATTAAAAAAAAGACCAAGTTAAATAACTTCACAGTTTTTCCACCTTTAATATAACATATAAACTCTACAGTTGAAAAACAAACTGACATATTTTAGGGGAAAAATAAAAAACTTACAGTATCGTGAACGTATACACACATGCAGAGAAACAAAAACAAATGAGATTTTAACATAGAGATGTCTTGGGGGCTCAGCTTTTCACGTAGGCAATTTCGGGAAAGAAAGTTACATGGTTAAGTCCTACCATCTTTCATTAACAGTTGAATATACCTAATTTAAGACCATAGCATTGACATAGGGCAGGTTCAGGCTGCTTATATGGAAGTAGCTGAATGGTGAAGTCGTGTCTGATATGATGTAACTATAATTAGACTATATGTTAAGACCGTTTTGCATGTGATGAATATTGCTATGCTTCTCGCAATGACTATATTACCTGAAAATATTAGTGGATGAAATCTGCAGAATCCTGTTTGATTAAATATTCTTCCAGAGGCTCCGTTCACAGAAGTTTCTAGATGGAATATTTTAGTGAGTAATCTAGGCCATAAATTCAGAATACTGTACCTGTTCTTGCATAAATAACAGCCAGAGCTTGGAAATGAAATCTGGGAGTTGAATGTGACTGAAAATATGTAAGTTTGACATGTCTTCACTCAGTTATCCATCTAGTACTTTTAGTATACATTTATTTAAAGAAAAGCATGTATAATTGTACTCTTCCTTTATGATCCAAAGTTAAGAGATTGTGTACTGATGCCCTAAGGACCACGACAGCTTGTCCTAAAAGCTGCAATTGGTGACATTTGATCTTTAAATATATTGAAGCAACAATTCTTTTTTAAAGTAACTCTTTGGGGAAAGCACAGTGGAATGAAAAAGATGGCAGACTGCATCTGGTTTAAATATTGTGGAATAACATACCAATAGGACTAGATTAATAATAAAAAAAGGGAAAGAGCTCACTTTCCTTGAAAGATGGTAAAATAAGTAGTATTGGGCCATAAATTCTAGAGCTGTAATATGGAATGTCATTAGATATCATGCTAAAAATGCCATTTTATTCACACATAAATAATACTTCAGTATTTACATGCCTTTCTCAATACCCCATTCCTTTTTTTTACAATAATAAAGCAAATTTTTTGCAGGCAGATCTTCATATGAAAATCAATTTTAGAGTCTGAATATAACTTCTGCTTGGAACTTGCACAGAAATATCTCTGTGAACATCTGGTCACGAGCCAGACATACTGTATGTAAAGCTCATACCCAGCACCTCTAGAATGGCTATAATTTAGTATTAAAATATCTTGTCTTTTTTGCAGCATATGTGCTTTTCCCCCCAAAATGACTGACACCTTTAACCATTTTTTGTTGCAATGCAGGCATCTGGGAAGTTGGCCAGATGTCTTTGCCAACACTTATAGGATCAAACCAAAAGCTGAAAATGACTGGACTGTTCCATAGAGTGAAATTAACATACATCAAAACTGACCCAGTTTCATTTTTTAAAAAATAAATTATTATTATTATTCCAAGATTGAGCTTGATTTATTAAATTTGTTAAGTTTTTGCCTCTGGCAATTTTAATAAAATCAGAACTAATTTAGGTTTTAACGGAGAAATCCTGAAGCAGCTAATCTGTCACCATCTTTCTTGGAGGTCTCTAAAGAGAACAATAGAAAACTATGAACAGATGTAAAGAATGTAATGAAGAGTTTATAATTTAAGTATGTAAACTTTTATTGGGATCCTAACATAATAAACATTGTAGCAGTTTAGTTTTAATGCCATATAGCATATATGGCCAAATTAATATCACAAGATTTCTTTTATTAACTTAAAGTTTCCTGAAACAAGTCATTACAACATATTACAAAGTAGAGGTTCACATGATCTAATATGCATGATTGGTAGTTCTGTCAAATGTGTATACATACTTAACTTAATTCTACAGTTATAATATTTCCTTTCTTCTGGCTGCCCACTTCCTGCTGAATACTACCTTTACTTGTTATGTTATTATTTTATACTGTTATCTTACAAGTATACTGAGAGCTATATCTAACTATCCATGGCCAATAAAGTATTTGTATCTGTAGAAAATTTTCTGAAAAGAAGAAAAACCTGATACTTTCAAAATTTTATTTTAAAGAAGAGATTCATGCTTTGAAACAGGAACTCACTACCAGTGTAATCTCCTGGGCATCATATTTAGTCTGTTGAAAAATATACCATAGGATACACTTCTCAAATTGGGCAGACACAGGATAAAACTTAATTGGGTATTATTTAATTTAATTGAACTTAAAATATTATAGTTAATGCTTTTAATTCACCATATATTTATTAACCTTCTCCTTCTGCCACATGAAAAATGGTAAGATAATGGTAACTTGATTAACATAATGTATACATATGCCTCTCCTAAATAATTTGTTTGTGATCATCTTAGGTCCATTTTAATGCTCAAGGTGTAGACATCTTTCACTATGCTAGGCAATAAGCTAGCCGTGGTCTTTGGATTCCTACAATGAACACTATATGATAAAACTTTTGAAAATGTGTTTCACAAAAATATTAAGACCAAATATATGACAACTCAGCTATGACAACTCCTAAGTGGCTTAAGATGTTACTTGTCTTCAAACAATAGAAGACCTCCTTCTGTCCAAATATAGGCCCAACATTTAATCAAGGATCCTCTAGAAAGGTGGAGATAATTTAGTCTGTTTTTTTTCCATTGTAGCATTTACTCTAGCAATTATGCACTAATTATTATGCAGTGGTAGTTTCTATATTCTGCCACAGGAGTGGAACTTCATTCAGAATATGTTCTTCTCATTACAGATAAACTCGGAATCCTAACCAGTAAATCCACAT
This sequence comes from Acrochordus granulatus, assembly GCA_032468055.1. Classification (NCBI taxonomy): domain Eukaryota; kingdom Metazoa; phylum Chordata; class Lepidosauria; order Squamata; family Acrochordidae; genus Acrochordus; species Acrochordus granulatus. The sequence goes on along the minus strand of JANHZU010007398.1, from coordinate 7,214 downwards.
TACACGGCAGAGTGTTTCAAGGATGAGTAAAAGCTTTTCTTAAAAATTAAACAGCAAAGAACAGATTGCTAAATGGTACCTCTATAGTAAGATCCAAACTGAAGTAGTTGTAATTTAGCAGGAAAAAGAAATATAGATAATTGGACATTATAGATATTCATGTGATTATTTATATCATAGGTGCTATCCAGTAAGACCATGACATTACAGCTATCAAATTCTAAACAGCCCATGGGAAGAAGTTCATGGAAAATGATATATGGTTTGACTTCTGTTGTTCAGTCACAAAGATGTGTCTAACTCTTCACAACCCCATGGACCACAGCACGCCAAGCCTCCCTGTCCTCTACTACCTCCTGGAGTCAGTTCAAATCCATGCTCACCATGCCAATGATGCTATCTAACCATCTTCTGTCACCCCCTTCTCCATTTGCCTTCTATCTTTCAGATAAAAGATCACAGTCTTTTCCAATGAGTCCTCTTTTGCTAGTACATATCAAACAGCTATGATTTCTGGCCTAGAGAAAGTTATTTAGTTACCAAAAGCTATTGTTGGTGAAAGCATATTGATTTTGAGCAATAAATTTGTGACTACATACTTTTAGAGCTAAAAATAAGGCCAACATTTCAACATGCAACTGAATACAAGTAACTAATGGAGCTTAGTGATATAACTGAAATTTAACCAAGTTGGACCATTCCCATTGACTGGAAAGAGTTTCTATTTGCAAACAGCAGTGCCTCTAGGTAATAGGACCTGCCAACCATAATTATTCAGATATATCTGTTTGCAGTTTACCCACACCCAACCTTGAATGATGGCCA
>JANHZU010007397.1:325618-343731 GCA_032468055.1 Acrochordus granulatus | reverse complement strand
GCAGGGAGGACTCATTAGAAAAGACTGTGATGCTGGGAAGGATTGAAGGGAAGAGGAGAAGGGGACGGCAGAGGATGGGATGGATAGATAGCATAGTCAATGTGATGGGTGTGAGCTTGGGAAGACTCCAGGAGGCAGTGCAGGATAGGAAGGCCTGGTGTGCTGCAGTCCATGAGGTCACAAAGAGTTGGACACGACTGCGCAACTTCTAAGAGAAGTTTTTTTTTCCTAACAAAAAAAGCTTCTAAGAGTCATGTATTTGAGATGGGCAGCTGTATAAATACATGCAAAAAGCAAGGATGCAGGAAAAGGGACAATGAAGTTAAAATAGGTGAATATTGCAAGTATAACTATGTATCTCCAAAGCAATCTAACAGTTAAATTGTATAAGTACTAATCTATGAAAGCCGCCAGGAGTCTTCAGAAACTGGCGGCATAGAAATGTGTAAAATAAATAAATCAAAATAATAAATGCTGCCAATGAGAGTTTAGCCTATTAGGCAGACAGTGTCAAAAGTAGAACACTATGCAATGTTGTGTATTATTGCATAAGGCTTACCACATCTTTCAGCTCCTCGTGTTCTGACCTAGGAATAGAAAGTCAGGGGACACAGTAATTTTGGGGAGTGAGAAGCTGTTATTCTGACCATCACCTTAAAAAGCCTGGTTTTTACTCTTTTTTATAGAGACGTTAGAGTTTTACTTTGAATGCAAAATTTGAGTTGGAGGTGGATGAAACTTGAGGGTGGAGGTAGTTGACTATGAAAGTTCAGCCTTGATTGGCTGCTTATAAAGAAGTGAAGTGTTTCATCAGTGTTTTGGTAAATTGATAATTTGATAATTAGAACAGTCCATTCAGACTCAGGCATGTTTCAACCACAAAATCAGACAATTTGGACAATTTCTGATTTCACCTGTTAATCTATAAATCACTTGGACATAATTCATAACATCTGAAAGTTTCATTTTATAAGTGAAGTCAAGTCTTCCTTAAGTCAAGACTGATTCCTGGTCACTTTGTAGATGTGTTCATGTTCTTTTCTTAGCAACAATCTGGAATGGTTTGATTATGCTTTATTTAACCTCCCCCATTAGATTATCATCCACCTAGTATTAAGTATCCTGTTTGGCTTTTTCCAAGTAGTAAATATCAACTAAGTGGTGTCACTTCTTGGGAGTCTGAAATTGGATCTAAATGTAGTTCCTATGTCTATAAGAGCTTCCTGTTGTTGTTGTTGTTTGGGTTGTGATTTTCTGCCCTTTTGGAATTCTTTCTCCCAGTCTCTCTCTTGATACCATCCAATCTGATGAAAAATGCAAAAAAAAAAAATTCCAAGCACATAAATAATTGCTGGGCATTTTGGTTGAGCCTGTACAAGTATTGCCTAATTGTTATTTAATTAATAATTATTCTTTCACATACACAAACACAGAGAGAGAGAGAGAGAGAGTAACATCCGACTAAACTAACCTGAATCCTTATTTCAGTTCTGGATTAAAGTGACTTTATTTTAGCCTTGCTATGTAAATAAAATCAATCAAAATAAAAGAAGCTCATACTTCCCTGTTCTGTAACCTTGAGGAGTTATAGTCTCCAAACTATGTGAACAAGCCATAAACTTACTTCTACTAATTAATCCTCTGAAAAGTGTATGAAATTGTTTGGGTACTGAGGCTATTTATTTCTTCTCTTGGCTGAAACCTTAATTTTTCATATAACCATTAACCCAAGTTAAATGAACTCATTATTTGTACAATAATAGACCTGTCTGCTCTTATTTCTGCCAACTTTCCGGGGCTAGGATTTAGGTATTTTGCTTTATATTAGTGTTTTTGCACACAAACATCTAGCAGCTCTAATCAGTTTTGGGAGGTTAATAATGAACCATTTTAAGATTTAAAATAAAGTATTCATGCCATACAGACCATGATTAAAGAATAAAGATTTGTTAAATAGATAAATATGTGATTGCTTTATTGTGGAGGCCTCAATATGAGGTCAATATAAAGATTTGATTGCAGTTGTTAAGATTCTTTGAATGTTGCTGCAAATTGTAACGCTGAACTTAAGATAAGGGAGAAAATATTAGAAACACAATCCTATTCTACTTAATAGGATGATATTGTGTTAATTAAATTAAAATTAGTACTTTCTCTGACTTCCCTCTCCCCATTTGAAGGGCAACAAGCGTGTACTTGCAAAATCAGATCTCCAGACTTTTCCTGAAATGTTTTACGTATTTTGTGTCTCCTTCTTTGGTCTTTTTAAAGTATGTTCAAGTGTGCCTTCTCCATCATATAATCTGTGGTATTGTTGGTATTGTTTTAATGCAGAGAGATTTAATTCACACAGAGAGAGCTTGTTTCTTTTAATCTATTACCCCATCATACTAACACGGGTTAAAGCAGACTTTTTCCAACTGTTTTTCTCTTTGAGCACATTTGGAATTTTGAAAAAAATGCATAGGTACCATTTGCAAATGACTGCCATAGGAGATGCCTGTTTACCACATAGAAAATAAGGGCATTTCCATGTTTGCACTTTGTGTTGCTCTTGAACTGGCTGTGCAGCACTGTGTTGAAGATAACTTTAATCATTTAAGCAAAAATGATGTCATGTTTTATTTAAGAAATGTAGTGGGAGGAAATGCTAAAATATATGATTTGTACCAAAATTAAAATCTAAATGAAGCTCTTTTTTGAGCCAGGAAGGTCACCAATCAGATGACCAGCTCATGTCTTCTGATTTCCCAATTAAAGCAAAGAAGGGCTTAACAGAGTCCTTCTGACTGTTTCTGGGTCTGTAATGATAGTAGAACGCCATGGGGTGGGTTTCTTTGTTTACGAATCGACAGAGATATGACAGCCAAGTCTTTAGCCAAAGTACAGAGATGTCTCAGCAATCAATATTTGCCAGCAAGAAATGCCATGACACACTTCCTCAGTATTGCTGTGAAAAAAAAAGTTCCCATCTATAAAAAAATAAAAAACAAGTGTTTTGTTTGCTTGCTTTGGGGCCATCAGCCAAGCTTTCTATGCTGTTGTAAATTTCAGCCCCTTTACCAATTGTGGTATTCAACCTTCACACTAGGAAATCAAGAGCTGATGTTCCAAGCACCCTCCAGTGACATCATAGAATGACCCTTGCAACAAAACCCAGCAGAACACTGTTGTTTCAAAATAATAAGAGTTGCCACAGAAACATGATTTCTCATAAAACAGTACATTTAAAAGGCAAATTGGGATTATCTGAAGCTTATCTGTCATCACTGTTTGGTGGGGGGCTTTAATTAATACACATTTTTACTGGGACAGCCTAGTATAGAAATAAAAAATAGAATTAATATCTATGCAAGAGGGAACATTCTCCTTTCTGCCATCTTAAAACGCAGCTTTATAAAGTTAGCTCTGTCCTTTGTTTGATGTTTGTTTGTGGCAAATTTTGTGAGCATACAATTTCCCACTGAAATTCATCACAGCCTATAATTTTTATTTCCTGTTCTGATGCAATATGCTCTTACCAACAGCAAAGAGTATGCAAGTCACAAGCATAATAAACCATGCAAGATCTTGAAGGGTGTGCAACCCGTTCAAACATGCTGGAGGGAAAAGTTCAGGCTGCCCTAAGACACATGGTTTTCCATGGGCAACAGCCCATTTTATGAGTCATGAAACATAATGGGGTATTGTTGAAAGTTTTGAGCCCATGAGAAATTATCTATGGCTGGACATGGAAGTGGTATAAACTGGCAAGAGACTAGGGTTACATTCTTCTGCAGAAATGAAATGAGACAGCTCTGGCCTCATTTCCAGTATACAATGCTACAAATCATGGACACTTGTTTTAATTAAAAGTAATTTATTTTAAAGAGCTGCCATCATGATTCAAACAGGTAAGGAAAATTCACATTTTCTCTATTGTGAGCTGTGGTTGTGCAATAAAAACAGCAGGAAATAAAACTTACGAACTTGAAGCCTAAAGTGGGTTTCCTGCCCTTCTTCCCTTTGCAACATTCTTATTTGTAAAATATTTGGGCTAATCTTACAAGGTTTTTATTAAAAGAGTGAATGTATCAAAAAGAGGCATGGTTTTTAAACTTCCAGAATGAAATGAGGAAAAAGTGGATCTTCAGAAGTAATATGGAAAACCAGACAGTTAATGGAAAAAATATGGAGGTTAGATATAGGATCTGAATATTTGTCTTTAATTTATTTCATGTATTAACTAACATCCAAATTCAGGAACTATTTGCTTCCCTTGTCTTATAAATCTCAGTAGTCTTATAAATCACAGTAGCCCTGCAGTTCTTCAGAAAGCCACCTTCTGCTCAAATAAGTAAATAATTTTCAGGAACAGTCATTTCGTAGGGATTAGCCAGCTGCAGTTAACATTGATACTGGTAAGAGATGGAAGCAGCTGAACCAAACATTAGCAGTGCATGCTGTAGGGTTGTGCATGTTTCCCAAATGATCTGAAGAAGTGCTTCAGTCTCATGTAAGTGCAATTCTTCTCTCTTGTTTCTCGAAATAGTCTTTTTTCAAGTTTCAACAAGGCAAGAATGAAGTATAATGAATGGACTTCAAGAATCCAGTCATTAAATTTATACATTAAATTAATACATTTCTAAACTCATGCAGAAATTTGAAGAAAAAGTGGGGTTGCTTCACTGAATAACAGGGAGGTGCTGCCTGTAACTTATGTAAGGTCTGAAGTACATATTTCGAATTATTTATGAAGCATGCACAACTGTACTACCCTCAGGATATTCTGTTGCAACTCTCTGGAACAGCAACACTGTGGAACATGAGATTATCTTTCTGGAAAAGTAAAGATCTATTATGCATATTGGCAGACTTTTACAATTACCTTAGTAGATCTTTACACATTTGTTGATTTTCATCAGTGAATCTTACTTATTTTTGCCTCTGTTGTACTTTGGAAGTATTAGATACTTTATTTGTGATTTAAAGCTGATTTTTTTTTTTGTAGTTCTGTCTCTGTCTCTAGATCAGATGTATTTTGATTCATGCAGATAGTGTGGTCAAGTGCTCCATCATTTATTTAGCTCATACATTGACATAATGCACTGTTGTATATTTGACCGGTCACTATCAATGGCTGACTGTGTTATTGAAGAAGTAGCAGAATAGTCAAGTTACCATTTTATGAGAAGGCCAGATTGAATAAATATTTGCTCAGCTCTCATCTTGATGCCCAAACTAACACATTAGTAATAATGGACAAGTTGTTATTTGATCAAATTATATTATATGAGAGAAGTTGTACACAGCTGTGGATTTTTTTCCTTGAATGATTGTTTTTGTCTTTGTTAAACCTAAGAACAACTGAAAAAGACTAAGCTTTAGAAGAGGACTTAGTGCAAGAAGAGCTGTGTCATGCTTATTCTTCTGTTGCTCAAACTTTCTTCATGGTAGGTCCCATGAGAAAAGTTTACAATTTGGGGCAAAAGGGAAATGACCAGATTCTCTTTGCTGAATTTATCAAATAAACATATTGATAGATAAGAAAAAGAAGAGTTTTGTGGCTGAAAAAAGACTGTGTTCATATAGCATGCTTCCCCATGGTTAGATTTCACAGGTTTTCTTATTTAAGCTAATTTTCTGGTTTCATAAGATCTCCTGAACCATAACATGCATTGTGCATACAACAGGCTCTGGCTAAGTCTTCACTTGCATCTTAGCAAAGCACAACCATTCCTGGCTGAAATCACCAGTTTCCTGCCTTGCTTTCATCTCTTCCCCAGCCATGAATTAAAGAGATTTAAGTCACCCTAGACTGCACTAATATTAAAAGTAGCATTTTCCTCTTATTTCAATACCATCCAAGGGGAGCTTCAAGGTATTTAAACTCATTACAGTTCAATGACATTATCATGAAGATGAGGTCAGGTATCCAATTGTGATTTCTTGAGTGCTCAGGCTTGTATGGGCACACTTTCTTGCTTCTGGTCATCCTCATCTCTCATCATCTTGCTTTTCTGTCTTTCAAGAGACGCACCTAATTTCATGCGTGTATGTCATGATACGCTCCAGAACTTTCTGCTTTGATTTGAAGTTCTCCCCTACATATAAGCTGCACAATTGTTCATTTAATTTGTACCAGACCTCCATATTATTGCCAAGAAAGTTATACAACCATATCCAGGCAGGCACCAAAAGTCAAGCTTGAATGGCATCTTCAGATTTTTTTTAATGCATATTACTGAACAGAGAGGGAGCTGTCCTTGTGTTGACATCAGTAGGATGTGATCTTCTGTATTAAAATTTAGGGCTAGTACATATGAAATAATACCTTTCTCTCTCCTTTTATGCCACTCTGTTAATGTGTAATTGCTTACCACAAAGATAAAGGTTCCTCCACACCTTGAACATTTCCAGATGAACAGCAGTTTTTTTTGCTTCAGAACATAAGTAAAGCTGGGCTTAAGTGGACATTTTACCAACTTAGTTTCTAAGATGTTTCAACTATTTTTGTACTGTGCACCTGTAATGCACCTGTGCTTCCAGGCCAATTAGGGAGTCAGCAGATATGCTACAGCTAATGAATCCTTAACTATTCACCTGCCTTGCCCTGATCTCTCAGTATCATGCCCTAAAATAAACCAATTTCTCCCTCCTGCAAAGTAAACAAAATAAATTGAAGGCAGCTCATTTGTCCACCATAGCAGAAAACATCTTGGCAGGACAGTCTTATATTTTGCTCCCACTACCCAGTCCTGCTATCCTGCCCTTATATCAAAAAAACAAAAGCTGGGATGTAGATGGCATCATTTCCAATGGCAACACAGATTACCTACTGAATGAAATCTAGTCATTTCTGTATTTCACTGCTATGAAAGGAAACTTCCATTTTACAAAACATTTCTCAAAACTTACTGGATATTATTATTGCTGGCCGCATAGTCAGCCAGATATTTAGATTGAATTTGCCATTTTTGCCCACCTTGTGAGTCTCTCCAAAGGACTGCAATAAGCAGCTGTTATCGTTGAATAATATTAAAGATATCGTCACAGGTTGTAAGCTATTGAAGTAAAGCTGTCATTTGCAATTGACTGATGGTGATTTTGTGAACACCAATGGTGTTAAAGTGGTCCTCCAGACGGTTTGAGTTTGTACCCAAGATGCTTATTATTATTGATTACTCTAGGTAGTTCACCGTTTCTTCAGCTTCTTTATAGAGATGGCATTTGCCATCTGTTTCTGGCTTGTCAGTTCTGGCTTTACATGCATTTCTTCTTGGCCTTGTACAGCCAGAATAAGCCCTTCTGTCTCTTTCTTCAACTTTCCTGCTCAAGCCAAGTCTTCTAGTTTTTTGCTTTGCCTGCTAATTTTTTATATAGCAGCCATGTCTCTTTTCTATTCTTCATTTGGCCTTTCTTATAGGCCAGTTTGATCTCTTTGGTATTCAGTAAGCCTTCATGGTGTACTTGCTTCAGTGCATCTTCTTCACTGTCCTTCAGATATTCTTCAAATGCCCTTTTTTCTTCTTTAAATGTCTGGTGTACTTGCAGCTTTCCACATCCACCTATGATCCTTGATTGATTCTGTCAATATCACTCCACGGATGAAGGACATGATTCATTTTCATTATTTTTCTGGTCTTCCTATCCAAAACTTCTACTTTAGCTGGAATCCAGTCCACTTTCAGCTCTGTATTTAATTACTGGACTTGCCCAGTCGTTAATTGTCTTAGTGGTATTTCCTCCATGAGTTTGGAGTTTAAGATTTTCTTCACCCTTCTGATGTATTCACTACTAACTTTCTTCTTGACTTCAGTGTGCTTGATGTTGTCAGCTTGAAAGAATGCCAAGGTATTTGTAATCATCATCTTCATCCAGACTCTTGAAGTTATTTTCATGGGGGATCTTGATTCCTTCACTTTTCACTATTTTTCCCCTGTTGATAGTAAGGATGGCACATTTATCCTTTACAAACTCCATTGCAATATTTTGACTTTATATTCAGACAATGTTTGAACAGCAATTCCATTTCAGATGGTGTTTTTCCAGATCATCCAAATAAAAGAGGTGGGATAGCCTGGCAGAAGTTTTTGATTTATGACTGCCTATCCCAGGTCCTTGGAAAGGAATTGATAGGTAGACAAAAATGCCAAATCCAGTCTAAACATGTGGCTGACTGTGCAATGAACCATAATAATACATCGTCAACAATATGAAATCACAACCACTAGTTCTTTAGCTCGTGTTTGCCTTCATTTGCATCAAGTTCTTTCTAAGAATCTAGAATTATTATTATTATGGTTGGTTGCACAGTCAGCCAAATGTTTAGACTACTTTTGGCATTTTTATCCTATCGAGTTCTTCCCAAGGACCTGGAATAGGCAAATGTTTCTGTTTGATGGTATTAAAGGAATTGTTTTATTATTATTATTTATTTTTTTATTATTATAGACATGAACAAAGCTTCTTCCAGAATTGTTTTCATTGCATCCATGAGATGCTGTCAGTATCTTTCCTTTTCCTTCCATCCATGTCCCACTATGTTCTTTTGGGAATTTTCTTTTTTTACTTTACAACAATATTTTAAAAAATCATTGATCAAATCACCCACAAAAGCAATGCAGCTTGATTTGCCCAAATACTCCTATTCATCTTTCATCTCTGCCATGATTTCATGAAGAATCCATTCCCTCTCCTCTTCAAATCACTATCCCCACTGCTGTTAGGGAAATATGATTATTTATAGCTTACATTTATAAGGCTGCCCAACTCATAGCCACTTTGGGAGAAATACAAACTAAAAAAAATCCCAATACATTGAACCAATAAAAAAATCAAAATAATCAGGAAGAACATATAATAAATGCATACTAGACATAATCTAATTCAGTGGACTCATACCCTGATCCAGCTCAGAGCCTAGGTAAAAAGCCAAGTTTTCAAAGTCACTTTAAAGATGTGTTATTTCGAGGCAGTTCAAAACTCTGGAGATGCTAGTCCAGCAGCAGGCACCACAACAGAGAAGGCGTGCAGCCTAGACCTCATCAGATGGCATTGCTTAACAAATGGCAGCTCCAGCATGTCCTGTCTGTCATATCTTACAGGACGGGCAGAAACAATGGGAGAAAGGGGGAGAAATAACAGTTAAGCTGGCCAACTTGACAGAGCTGCTATAAAGAATGTATGTGGAGTATTATAGAAGTACTATATAAAAAATATTAATATTAAGTTGTACACAGAGAAAGAGGACTTTCAGCTGAGTTAGTATTTTGACATGAGTCACAAAGGAATACGTGTCCTTTGCATAGGTTACTCTGAGCTATGAACAAAATAAATAACCTTTATTTCACACATGCCAGCTCAAGGTTAGTACTTTTATTATCCTGTCCTAAAGATGCCAATTATCATAGGTCATTTTAGGTTAGCTGGGTCTCACACTGTTTCCAGGAGCCATTGAAATCTGTTTGAGCACCAATGATGGGGGGCCGGGAGAGGGCAGTAGGAGAAACAAATGTGCGTGTGTGTCATATTACATCTGTACCATCCTGCTTTCATTGCTTTAAAAACTATAATCCACCTCAAGCTTGTGAGAAGATTGCAAAGTCAAAGAATACCTGAATTGCTTACTGGACTGAGTAGCAACTGGGAGCCATAGAACTTATTTATATGCTGGAAGAAGGCAAGGAGAACAACACTATATTAGTTTTTATATTTCCCTAAGCCATTAAGAAGAATTGTTGTCACGTCAGCATAATTTCTGGAAACCTAAAATGTCACATTCATCTACATACTCTTACAGGATTGCCTTCATTTTTCAGTCATTACAGTAATTATTACAATGCAATATATTAAACTCTTAGATTTTAACCATATCCCTAACTCTTGGCATATCTCTGACATTTAGCCAGTATTAAAAGGACATTTTCTAATTCCCTAGATTTCTGGAATATAAGTACTCAGGTACTCATAAATTCAGTGTCTTCTAATTCCCTATATTTCTGGAAGGGAGACAACGTTGGCCAAAGTAAGCAATCAAAAAGTTTGAAATCAAAACAAACATTATCATATATTCCTTGAGGAATTTTAATTTTTAGAAACAAATGTCAAAACTGGGATTAGGGAAAGAGAAAGCTACACCAGTCTGGAAAAAAATATAGCATAAATTGTTGAATACTTGCCTGTGCTCTAAATAACAAGAAATTAAGGCCTTGAATTCCTTTACCCAATATCTTAATTTTTTGAAGGGCTCCATTTTTACTGGGTGAGTTGTTTTATTTGGGAGGGTTATTTCACTTTTCTTCCCTGTCATATACCTTTCTTTCCTGAAGTTTGTTGCACTTGGAAGCATGTTATGTTATGATATGATCATATTGCTAAATCATGGAAATTCCAATTACCACTGTAAGCCAGGAGTACTTGTATTTACAAATATTCTTTCTCACTTATTTTCATCTAGTGATACACCTACCTAGGAATATGACCTATAATCCTCCCTTCTCGCATGCCATCCTGCCCATTGCAATCATATTCTGCCATATTCTGATGTGGCAAATAAGTATAATATGGCTGACTGAGAAAGAAGAATGGGAGGGCACCTCTTTTTAGGGGCAATGGCAACATTCAACTGCAAGGAAGTAAATTAATTTGGGCTAGGCAGCAGCTCAAGACATCTTCACAGGATCCCCTGTAGATTTGCAAAGATCCCATATATTCCTCACTGTCTGCAGGTGGCTACAGTAGATTTTAAACCTGAATAAATATCAGGCTATTCCCAGCAGTTTGCTCTTATGTCCCTCCTAGAGAGAACTTGCTCTCTGTGTGTCTCTATGGGTCAGGCACCCAGCCTAAGAAAGAATTCTTTAAACTCTCAAAAATGAACACTGATTGGTGATTTTTTTCTGCTGGGAAATTTTGCTGTATTACACATTAATCACTATTGAGGTCTATGATGACATTAAATGGGATAACAGGATGGATAGCTCTTGTTATATAGACATGATCAATTTTGCATTTGTAACATTTAACACAATTTCGACCTTGTGGAAGCTTATGAATCCAGTAGGTCAGTCTCATATCCTCTGTCTACATGCCTGGCAGTAATATTTAATCTTCTGTTTCAATAGCCAGCCTCCTTCAGGGAACTGGTCTAAAACTCCATTTTTGCAAAACGTAATTGATTCAGCTGTTCCAAGAACAATGCACTCTACAAATATATTATCCATTCTAAGGTTCTAGCCATATATATTTATTGGAAGAGATAAAAGCAATTCCTAGCATTAGTAGCTGATTTTTAAAAAAATTCCAGAGAGACAATACACGAGGTTACAGTTCTCAATTTATTTTCCATTATTAAGTGAAATGAGTTTCATGGTGTTTTTTGTTTTAGAGCTATACATGGGCAAATGATAGTATTGAATTCCAAACCTACCAGTTCTTCAACACTCTTATAGATGTATGCATTTGAGTTCCCTACATCTGTCTGTCCGGGCAGAACAACAACCCTGCAGAATCTTTATGCTTGTTTTAGCAAATCAAGCTCTGTGTATTCATACAGAAGAGACTGAACGGATGTGCAAAGGAGGAGAGGGTTTTGTGTAACTCAATACTTTAGAGGAAAAAAATCATGCCAGATGCAAGCCATGTGCTAAAATGCTACAGTTTGCTGAGTTAAAGCCATCCCCCCGCCATATCTCCAGCTGTTGAACTGTCCACTTGCTTACAAGGTCCCTTGTATTCCCACAGATTGATATACAAGCCAGATGCCAATAGTCCCACATCATAAATGGTTTCAATCTATGCTTAGCCCCTATTCCCTGTTCAGCTGTCACAACCACTGCTAGTGACAAACCAGACTGGAGGCCAGTTGTTAAATCAGGACAGTTTTAAAAGCTTAGGTTTAATATAACTAATACATTTGTTTCACTAATACGGCAAACATTTATTTGATGAAATAATAAATAAAAAATAAGGAACCCTTGTATTGTATGTACACAAGAAAACAAGCCGCAACTTCTGTTTTCTTTTCCTTGAAGATTAGTGAGATGTCGTGGCTAGCTTCTCAATCTTTGAGGCCAGTGAATATATTTGTTATCTGGGGGAAAAGATGTCTATGCTCTCAATAGAATAACTGCTATAGGAAAGCATGCATATTTAAAAAAAGGCTGCCTTGGTAACATCCAAAGCAATCCCATAAAGATGCCACCCACTTAATTTTCCAGGATATTCCCTACATCTCCCAGATTTCTTGTTTTATGCTCATACTTTCAAACATTAACTGTTAGCCACCCACATTTAAAAAAAATTCAGAAAATTCATGGGCAGACAGCAAGAAATATTTTTTCACCAGAAAGATTATGTAGAAGCTAATATTTGTTTTTGAAGCATGCTAAAGTGAGAAACTACTTTGGTTGAAATAAACTCTGATGGTCTGCAATGGGCACTTTAAATCAGATGCATTCGTGTCTTGGGCATCATATTGCCTTCTCTGGCTTTGGGGAGAGAAGTTCAACACATCTCAGTTTCCATGTTGGAGACATTGCTAAACTTTTGGTATTCAGATTGGGCACATGGTTTTCTACACTTTTTCTTTAGCATAGTCCATTTTCAGCCCTTTCTTGCAGAGGATCTGTAATTGTTCCTACTCATCCCATTAGTTTTAGTAAGAGGAACTTGCTCAGAGTCCCATTGATAAGAAAATGTCATTTCAAAGGATCTGGGAAGCATGTCTTCTCTGTCACTTTAGAACATTATATCATCTTAGCTTAGGTTGGCCCCAGCCCTATTAGCTTTTCAGAAATTTTTGTCCAGGCATAGAAATTATGAGAGGAGTTGAGCCCACACTATTTGTCTGCAAGATTTCCTTGGACCATGTTTTATTTTATTTATTTATTAATTAAATTTATGTGCCACCCATCTTATTGTCAAGTGACTTTGGGTGGCTTGTTTCTCTTATGGTTTTATTATATATTACACTATTTTTATTTATTTTTTGTTAGCTGCCTCTTTTTTTGCTCATGTTGAGTGACAAAGGCAGCTATATACCCTATAATAAATAAATAAATAATTGTTGGGTGTAACATCAGTTAAATCAGGGAGACAGAGGAAGGAATTAGCATCACTAAATCACACTGGGGATCTCTTAATAAGTGTCTCTGAACATATTCCCAACCAAGTTCTATTAAATAATGGTTCTGGTAGTTAGAAAACAAAATTCTCATACACTGCAGTTTGAAGACTAACAAAATAAAAGACAATCAGATTTCACCTGACTGTTGTGGAAGATATATTTGCTACACTTCTAACTGAATAGCCCAAGAAGCCCATAATGAGCAAGTTTGCATTAGACAGGTTGATTAAAAAAAAATTAGCCCTCATATTTATTTCTTTTTCTGTTACAGTTTTTCTTTCAACTATCTTTTCCTTTTGATAATTCATTTTGAAGCTTGGTCTGAGGTTTGGTTAGTGTTACTCATTTTACGATGATCTTTGTGAGACTTCTGTTTATTTCTTTAATTATATTAGAGTTTCCCAACCTGAAGCTGGAGCAACTCTCAGACTTTTTAGTTGGAGTGTCCATTGACCGAAAATCTTGGAAATTGTCATCCAATATATCAGGCACACCCCAACTGGAGATTCTGAATTAAATTATTGCCAGTATCTTTGGACTGCTTCTTTTACACTCCCATCATTCTCACAGTATCACTCTTCTTTTAAAGTTCTTACATCAATGTCCTGCATGTTGTACAACTCCTGCAGGCTTCTGCTGTCCACGTAATTATTTGCTCATTTAATGCCATTTAAATATCACTGTCAGGCGATGGCTTCTAAAACTAGCCTCCATATGGCAAGCAATTAATGCCCAGCCTAGAAAGTATTAGGAAAAGAATGACTAACTTTTATCAAAGGTCTAAATCAGTCTTCCTCATCCTGGGACCCTCCAGTTGTGTCAATTAATAAATATAGTTTTAAATACAAATATTCATATTCTTATTGGGATACAATTTCAGAGCTGTATAAAAACTGTTATCTAAAAATACTAGAAATAACCATGTAGTAGTCGCTTCTAGACTAGAAGGTATCAAATTTATTTATTATTTTAATTTATTATAGCTGCTCAAGTCCAATGGACTTTGGCCAGCATGCAACCCTCTCAATCCATAAATTCAAATAAAAGCTAAAACCATACATGTAATCAGATTAAAATAATCTGCAAATGATACAAAACAGGTGCCCTAGGCAAAACAATAATACATCAGCATGAGGTATGGGACAAAAGCCAGGTTTTCAGATTTTCTGCAATCCCAGGAGAAGTCCTTATCTCTAAGGAACTGTTGTTTCACAAAGTGGGAGCCACAACAGAGAAGGTAAATTTCCTTGGCCCATAAAATGACAACATTTAATACAGGGAATCTGAAGCACACCCACTTTTCTGGTACATGTTAAGTGGGCAGAAATGACTGGATTCAAGGAGACAAGCAATTCCTCAGATATCCAGGCCATATGCCAAATAGGGGAAGACTGATTTTTAAAAAAGGATGTGCATAAATATTTGTGTGGCATGCTACAACTGCATGGAAAGTAAGAGAAAGCGAAATGGAGAAAAACGGCCTTTGTTACAGTGGTAAGAAGTATTGGACAAAACTGAGGAAGAATACTGTCAATTTATCATCCTACAGTTCAGGCATGATAACTGATAGAGGCTGACCTCAAATACCAATATGAATTAATTTCATCTTTTGAAGGAAGAAAAATAAAAGTGGAATTGTATGAGATGTCTTTTGCATATTCTGATGTTTCACAAATTCACAAACCTTGAATTTGCTTAACAAAAATGTGTCAACAACTGTGGATTATGACAGCATCTGTGCTCAGGAACTCTTCCATGTTGTTCTAAATGTGCATTAAACAATTCTTAACAAATGCCCATAAGCTTTCACTAACAGTGGAAAGTTGGCTACCACCTAATAATAATCAATACTTTAACTACAGTTCATGCAATATGGCACGAATGTACCATAGCTGAATTAATTCCTTAATTGCTGCTGGATCTTTTGATGTATGGGATGATCACAGTTATATCTGTGAAACCTCTATGTGCCTGCATATTTTCTTTATAATAAATGACCTAAAATATTAACCCAATTCAGCTTTTGTGAATCTGGTCACTTATGTCTGCTAATATACAGGAGTCAAATTTTAGCTGAAAGTAACATCTGCCAATTATGTCAAATAACAAATCCATCAAATTCTCACAATGAATAACATATCCAAGTTTTTCACTGGGTCATTGTGTATCCATTGTACCAAGGTAGTAGCGGTTAGTTCAGTGCGAGTTCAGTGGCAGTAGTCTGTGAGTGTAGAAATTGCTTTTTCACAGATAGTATCCATGGCTTTAAAGGGGGGTAAAGGGAGAAATGGAGCATAAGGCTATGAATAGGAATCATTGTCATGATGAATACATATTATTTGTATTATTGCCACTAACAAGGGGGAGTTACAGTAGCTTCTCAATTCTGATTTGCAACTGACCTGAGAGGGGTAGTGCAATGGCTTGTCAGTTACCTTTGGCTGGCCATTATAGGAACAAGAAGCTACATGAAATAGCCCTTTTTTCTTATTTCACACACCATATTTTTATCAAAAATAATATTTTTAAAACAGTGCCACTGCAATTTGCTTGCATATTCATTGCTATGCTATACTTGAGTGCATTTTTTCGAGTATCTGTTGTTGATCCAGAAATTGACACATTTCCTGTATCCATGTGTTTCCACTTATCCAGAATTGAATTCAGGCATCAATAAAGTCCGAAAAATAATGGATTTGTGGCACACACGCCCCCAGCTACATGCCATAGAATGACTGCTGATTTTATCTGAAAAAAGTAGCAAGTTTTCAAGGCAACGATGCCAAATTGGAAACTTTCAGGCTCCCTGTAACCTTGTCCTGGTTTCACTCCTCTTTGTCTCAAGATTGGGGATATATTTTTATCCTACAAAGTGATAAGCAACCTAGTACCTCACATTCTTACTTTGATGCAGAGAAAGTTTATAGAAAGCATGAGAAAAGTCCCAGAATCTCACAGGGGCTTTCAAGATCTGTCTGGAAAGGCTACATGCCAGATATGAGTGTCTAAATATCCTTTCAATTGGTGTCCTTGGCTAGAGGCCACAGGACAGATTTCCCCTCAGCATTAGCAGCCACTCTCTGGTCTGAGTAACAACCCTCAACTTTTCTTTCCTGCTATAGACCTTGTCTTGCGAACCTTTCACTCTGCAACATTCTTGCTAAGGTCGCTTGTCCCTTGAATCTCATCTTTGTTGACTGGCAGGAACTGAGTCTGATAAACTAGGAAATTAAAGCATTATTCAAGACTTTTTAAAACAAATACTCAGCTACAGAGGAAAAGACAGATCCAGGATCTAGTCCTTCTTCAGACTCAAAAACTCACTAGGTGACTATGAGAACAACACTCAGTCTCAGCCCAGTCTACCTTGCAAAGTGTTTATTGTGGGTCGAAGTAAGTACAGGACCAACTATGTAAACTACCTGCAGGAAAAGTGAGATATAAATAAATACTTTATGGGTATCAATTCCTGGGCAATTCACATATGCAGGGGGAAAAGAAATCTCTTCTCCCTTTGTTCTAATATTAGCATTCCTTAATGTTCAAAATTGCCTTTAACCCGGCATTCACTTGGTTTTGCTTCCATCCTAATGGCTCAAAAGTGGATTTGCACCAATATGCATGAGCATAAAGCCACTGTATCCCAAAGCCAATACGCAAAGTGAGTTCTTTGCAGTCAGACTGAAGTGGAATAGTAAGTCTCCTTCATTACAGCTATGGTTGCCACCAACTTTTGTCCACAAGGATGACTTAACTGATAAATATTTTATTTTCAGTATTATTTCTTGTTTGTTGGGTTTTTTGCTATACAAGTTTGGTTAACAAATATTGCAAATAAATGTAAAAATAATAAATGCCAATAGAATAATAGAAGATTGAATCCAAGCTGAATGTTAGCAACAACAACTTGCAGTTTGCAAGCCTCTTCCATAAGTTTAGTTGCAAAAATATCGTAAATATCAAAGTCATTAAACAAAATTTTCTTCACGTTTTACAAAAAAGCTTTGAAATGCAAGTATTAAAAAGCACATGATGAGCTGGAACATGAAAAAAGAGTTTAGGTGCTGATTTATTCAACAGCTGAAAATATTTTTAATTTTTGAAAGATGTTCTGGACAGGAAAAGCAACTTATTTACAACTACCTGAGATTTACAACAGCTGAAGGTTAGACTTTTCTAAAAAAAAATTGTTTCCTTTTTAAAATCACATAATGATAACTACTTGTCCCTTAGAAATACAGCAACCTATAAAAGGCTGAATCAGTGATAGAACCACCCTCTGAATATCTCAAACTGAGTTTTAGAATTTTTATGCGTGGCATAGGGCATGGTGACTTGAGGGACTGCTTGTCCACGTAACACCTGCTTCGTGAACTCAATCCTGCAGTCGTGCTCCTGGTTCCTTTCAGTAAACAATGTCATCTATCAGGACCCTAGAAGTGCACTTTCTCTGTAGCAGCATCAGACCCCTTGAGCTCTGGAAGTCCCCCACCTCCCTGCTGTTGTTCAGAAGAGCCTTGAAGACCTGCCTCTTCTACCAAAGAAGTGAGACGCTTCACTTCATTGACATTTTTTAATCTTAATTTGATATGTTTTATTGATTTTATTGTACAATTTGGTTTTTTTATTGTTGTAAGCCTCCTAGAGTCATTGAGAACCAGACACCACATATTTATTTATTAAATTTGTGTGCCGCCGAAATCCGAAGACTCTCGGCGGCTAACAACAATAAAACAATACATTAAAAACACTTAAAATAAAATAAACCCAATAAAACAAACCCCATTAAAACAAAATAAAAAACCTGGCAGACAAGCAAGGTGGGCTAAAAGGATTTCATATGTAAAAAAGGGGGGTGAGGATGGCTAGGGATCCATCAGCCACCTCCATGATGATGATGAGCGCCCCCAGAGCCCCAGGCCATCTCTCA
Source organism: Acrochordus granulatus (assembly GCA_032468055.1). Taxonomy (NCBI): domain Eukaryota; kingdom Metazoa; phylum Chordata; class Lepidosauria; order Squamata; family Acrochordidae; genus Acrochordus; species Acrochordus granulatus. The sequence continues at coordinate 325,693 of JANHZU010007397.1, read as the reverse complement.
GAGCCAGGTCTTAAGGCCCTTCCAGAAGGCCATCAGGGAGGGGGCAGCCCTCAGCTCGAGGGGCAAGATGTTCCA
>JANHZU010007397.1:315390-325518 GCA_032468055.1 Acrochordus granulatus | reverse complement strand
AGTGGTCATCTGAATTAAATTCTCCCATTCCTGTCCATTTTAGTTCACTGATTCCTAAGATATCGACATTCAATCTCGCCATCTCACATTTGACCACAATTGAATTTTGTCAAGAGAACAAGCTGATCAATGGGTGGAGAGAGGAAGTCGAATGTTAGCATTTGTAAGATTGGTGTCACTGTGTTAAGGAATAACCTCAGGATAGAAAAACCTGAATTCTGTAAGTCTATCTGCAACTGAGAGCCTTTGATATGCTTTCCTGCATTATGGAGAGAAAGCAGGTCAGGTAAGACTTGAACCACACGAATGAGAATCAGCAGAGAAAAAATGCTGAAAAAAGAGATGAAGGAAATGAACCTTAACAATTTAAACTTAACCAATAGGAAGAGACCCACAAAATAAGTATTTGCAACAAGAAAAGGAGACAAAGGTACATGGTCCCTATGCTACCTATTGCTAAATTTATTTTTTTATTAAATTTATATGCCACTGAAATCCAAAGTCTCTCAGCGGCTAACAACAATAACAAAAATCCAATATATTAAGAACATTTAAAATAAAAATAAAATAAGCCCCCATTAAAACAAAATAAAAAACCCAGCAGACTAGCGAGGTGGGCTCAAAAGATTTCAAATATAAAAAGGGGTGAGGATGGCTAAGGATCCATCAGCCACCTCCACGATGATAATGAGCCACCCCCGGAGCCCCAGGACAACTCACAGAGCCAGGTCTTAAGGGCCTTCCAGAAGGCCTTCAGGGAGGGGGCAGCACTCAGCTCAAGGGGCAAGATGCTCCTTAGGCAGGAGCCACAGCAGAGAAGTCTCTTCTCCTGGACCCCACCAGCCGAATTCTTTGGCTGACGGGAACCGGAGAAGGACTCCTCTGCTGCTTCTGGTGGGTCAGGAACTCCCCATTGGGGTGACACAGTTCCTCAGATAGCCTGGTCCCATGCCATGAAGGGCTTTGAAGGTCAAGTTTAATAAATTGTTATGGTTGGTCACACAGTCAGCCAGATGTGTAGACTAGATTTGGCATTTTTATCCACTTATCGAATCCTTCCCAAGGATCTTGGATAGGCAGAAGTTGTTGTTTGATGGTGTTACAGGTATCGTCGCAGGATGTAAGGTGTTCCAAGGAAAGCATCCTTTTGCAATTGACTGATGGTGATTTTGTCAATGCCAGTAGTGTTCAAGAGATTATTATTATTGATCTGGTTTTGTCTTGACTAGTCTTCCATAAAGAATTTATTTAATTTTTATTTAATTTTCCATAAAGAAAAATTATCAGTTTGAAGCATAATTATCAGCCACATGGATGATTCTGTAAGGGTATGTAATAATGGGCAAATGACCCAAATGATCTATTAATCCATGCTTCATCTTGCTCCACTTAGAACAAATTGATTCCATCAGATTTGCTCCATGTTTATCCAGTCCAATCTATATACTACTAAAATTATCATGTTTTCTGGGTGTATCTTTTAACTGGTGAAATAGTGTAATGTAGTGCAACAATTTTTAAACTTCAAACAGGCTAACTTACAGAATGTAAGTTAGAAAGAAACCTCAAACAGGCTAACTTATAGAATGTATCCAAAATCCAGAAGTTATGACACCACTGGAATTGAAATTTGGCAAATTTCATAAAACATTTCATAAAATAATACAGAAAATTATAAAATATTTCCTGTGATCAACTCCAAATGTTTGATGTGTTATATAGTTCGGCTATTCTCAAGACAGATAGATTTTTAAATATTTCCCTGACTTTTTAAGAACTTTTCTAGTAAAGGCAATACATCAGAAATTCTGCCTGTTGAAAGTATAGAGGAATCCGGTAAAGAAATATCTCTGAAATGATGACTCAGTGGGTCACGAGCTGTCTAATAACCAACAAAAATTGGGTCCTAATTTTAGGAAATCCCTCAGAGTGCACTACAATGCAGTTGTCTTCACAAATCTAGATACCCAGGAATTAGAAGACCACCAACTCTGAAATCAGTATTTATTAAAAAAAATTCTTGATCTGGTATAATTGCCATGCCATTTTTATTTATTTTGTTCATATGATGCCACACTGTAGAAGAATTTGAGCAAACACAGATTCCAATCATCTGTAACTTTCCAACCCACAAAGACCGTTTTTCTCACAATATAAGGATTTTGTGAAGATATTTCTTACTATAAACTGAGCCGAAAGAAACTCAGTCCCATAATCTTTAAGGATGTACAATGAGTTGTAATGGAGCCTCTGCCAAATACAGAGCTGAGAACTATTGGTGGATCACAGAAAGCTTATAGCAGAGACTTGGATAATTGAATCACACAAAATTTCATTTTCTGGTCAGGCTACTATACAGACATAAAATACTATTAGGCAATGAAAGAGTTATAGTGTTCAAGAATTTTTTAAAAAATATTATTATTTATTCAATTTATATAGCTGCCCACTTCGAATACATTAGTCTGGGTTGTTAATAAGTATTAAAATAAGATAAAAACAATTATAACAAGCAATAAATAACATATATGGCAGCTGAGATTAAAAGAAACAACCAAAAATAATGAACGCCAACATATATGGATTCAATACACCTCCAAAACCTCAGGCTCAGTAACAAAAACATTTTGGCTCTCAAGTCCAATTTCCAATGGAAAAATTCAGACTGTTCAGCTTTGTATACCTTCCATATTCATTTTCATATAATCTGCTTTTGGAAACATTATGTGAAGACTCTCTGGAAAAGGATATAATGCTGGGAACTGGGGAAGGAAAGAGAAGACGTGGATAAGTGAGCAGCAAGATGGATGGACTCAGTTACACTGGTGATGGGTGCACCATTAAAAGACTTGGAAGATCAGGTTAGGGCAGATCATCATGGAGGAAATGTATGTGGTTGCTAAAAGTCAATGTTAACTTGATGATGCATAATCAATTAACCAACTATATTTCTGACAGACTATTGGCAAAAATTGGATACCCTTATGACCAGGCCGGCATGGAGAGCGTGAATCTATTGCTAGTGTCACTGTGATAAAACAAAAGACATAACTAGAGTTGAAGAATAAAAATGCCCGTTGAGTAAGATTTTGAGGGGTAACACCCCCTTATATTTCCCAATAGTACCTCTATTACCTTTTAAAATATGAAAAACAGGAAAATGTTATGGTGAGAATATATGGATTGAGTTGCCCTGGGTTTATAAATATCTTAATCCTCTGCATTTGTACCTAATTCAATACCTGTAAAATATCCATACACAAATAAACACAAATATTTATGCACATAAATTATTCTAGAACTATTGACCCTCTCATTCCAAATGGGGATACAAACAAGACAGATTGCTTGCTTTAGGGTCTTGCACAAAATCATTTTAATAAAATATTGTGTCAGGCACCACACTTCAAAACGTGGAGCAGAGCAAACAAATATGCAGCCCAAAAAAGCTACTTTTCATGAAATGTAAATACTATTAAATTACTCTCTGCATATTTAATCATTTTTCCCTTTTGCTACATTTAAAATTACTCTTTGGAATTAAAGTATAAGCACCTCTATTTTCAGTGAATGATTGATTAGCAATACAAATTACAGGCAGTTGGAAAAGTGTCTTCTAAAATGTGAAATAATATTGTCCATATAGCACATTGCTACATTGACTGGTAAATCTCTGTAGAATTTCAGAAAAGGATCTCTCCATTTGTAAAACCTAAGAACTGATTCTGGGACCCTCTGTAAGCAAAATGTAGCTTATACCTTTCGGGGTTTCCTTTTCCCCTTAATATCTCTGCCCTTATTAAACTGAAGTGTAAATACTCCAAGACATTGTGTCCAAGAACATCTGCTGGTAGCTTTATATTTTAGCTGTGTTAGATGCTTTGATGGTACTGATGATTATCACATAAATCAAGGAGTAGAAGGAATTCAGCTGTATTTTAGACATTAAATATAATAACTGACCTGCAGCAAAAACATCCACAATCCTTAAATGAATAAAACATAACAAAGATGACTTAGAACCACAAGTGCATCAATATTTACATGGTGTCTTGATCCAGATGATGTGGTTCGCGTCCAGAAAAGTTTCCTGCAAGACCAATCTAATCTGATTGTGCATATTTTCATCCTCAGTATATGCAGAAAAGTTTTAAACCCTCTCCTGATGACTGAGTAATCTGACATGCATAATAGGCTGTTGGTGAAGAGTCACCTATTGAGGCCAGAGAAGGTATATGGTTTCCCTGCTCTGAATATTTTGAACTATGAATCATGTGGCCCATTAAATGGCTATCAGTCATGCCTTTGAAAAAGATTTTGCTGAAGCATATTTGGCAAATAGGAATGGAAGCTACACCAAGCATATCTGAATGCAGTAGCTCTTGCCTTGTTTCACAGAGCACCTCATGCATCCCAGGCTGGTATTCTAAACAGTGTTTATCAACAGGTACATCTGACACAGGTTGCCTTTCCAGCTCTTTGGGTCTGAGCCAGCCTTTTATTTTTCTCACTGCAATCTCACTTAGCAGTACAAATATAATGGATTTCTGCATGCAGTCAGTTCAAAAGTCCATGTTTACATCAAAGACATCATGTTAGTCTCAATAATTCAAGAAGACATGAGGTTTAAAAGAAAACAAAAAGACACATAGGTCATTTTCAAGACTTCAGATAGTGCTATCAATTTATATCATGCCATAAAACAGAAAATGACCTTAAAAAAGAGAAGAGAGCAAGCTGAGGAGATAAATGTAACAACCCCATCATCCAAAGATTGTTGGAGCATGCACAGTTTACAACAGCAAGCAGCAGAGATCGTTAACTGTTTAACCTTGGCCTGATCTCCCATCAGGAATGTGATTAATTCTCTGTAGCAGATAGACATTAATCTTAAAAAAAGGCGGGGGGGTCTTTTCATTTCATTTGCAACTATTTGCCCCAGTTCATTTCTATGATATTTTTTGTCTATCTTCTTCAGTTTCTTCACGTTGGAGAGTTTCCAAGGGTTTATCCAGATATTCAGTATAAAGCATTTTTTGTTTTTAGTTCTGGTTCAAAAATAAGAGGATAACATCCAGTCAATATATCAAGCAAAAGATCCTTGCTTTAAAGTTCTAAGCAGCTTGACACTAGAATATCTTAAGAACTGATATCCATATCTTGTAATTTTTTTATGGATTGAGCATTTACAAGGATCTGCTATGACAGAGAGAGATGGAGTTGTACTGTATTGAAAAATTGAACAATTTTTGTCTTAAAGAGAACCATAACATATTTATTTTACAATTCTACTTGCTACATAGATCTCCTTAGTTGAACTGCATTCTGGCCATTCATAAAATTATGAAGTTACCTATTATTCTGTAGATCTGAAACAGCTCTTATATGTACACCCAAAATAGAAACTGATGATGAATAAAAAATGAATAAAGACTTTGCCTGGGGCAAATTGACAAACAATTCAGTGATAAACAAGTGACAATAGGCATGGTGATGTCACAATGCAAACATCATCCTGGAGTATTCGCATCCCAATTATTAACACAAGTACATAAGCTACAGGATTTGTGTTATTAAGTCTTGAAACGTAGCAATGGGAAGAGTACATTCGGAAAATCTTCAAACATATTTGGAATAGGAAACCAGCCAGACAGCATTAAAGGTAAGCTATAGGAGAAAAGGGAAAGAGCAGACAAACAGAATAAATTCTTTGTTTCTGTTTTTACTGCTAAGAAAATAAGATAGATGCCTATGTCCAAACTGTTTTTTTCAGGAGGAAGATCAATGAACAGAGAGAGACAAACAGAACTAGTAAGAAATGAAGTTTTAAGGCAAACTGACAAGCTGAAAATAAATTAACTTCTCAGTCCAAACAGATTCTTCCTAAGACTTCTTTAAAAACTTAATATAAAATTGCTATTATTTTCTCCAAAAGATTTTTTGCTCCCAGGGGCTGGAAAGTAGCCAAAATGACATCATTTTTAAAAAGAAAGGGTTAAGGGCCAATGAAGGCATTGTTGTGTGCTGCTTCTTAGCCCTTGGGTGGGGCCCATAATAAGCATGAATGTGTCAAAATAAAGTGTGAATCCTGTTTATTCCATTAGGAACATGAAGAAAGAAACCTAAATCTCTTCATCTGAAATCAATGGAATTTTTACAAAATGCTTAAGTTTGGCTGGATCTTGACATTCAGTGCTGTATTTGTTGTAGTCTGTGAATTAAATGCACAACTTCTGCCACATATTCTTCCTGCTCCCCCTCTCACTCACACTTACTCCATGATCTTGAGCTAATTGTCAAGAAATATATGAATATTATTACATGTATTCTTAAGTATGATTGTGAACTTGGAAAGTAGTTTTAAAAGACTCTCTGGGCATATAAGGAAGTAACAAAAATCTTGTACTCACTGAAAAATAATTTCAACCTCATTCTGGTATGTGAGAAAAAAATCAAGACATAAATTTGAAGGGATGTTTCAGCTCATGTGCCTGGGTAGCTCTTTTAATGTTTGTTAGTTAGCTTATTTTCATTCAAGTGAAAATGTTTTCCCAATGTCCACTAACAGTGTTGATAATCAGTTCAGTACATTTGGCTTCTCAGATGAATTAACTGAATTCAATTTGGGGTAAGCTGACAACCCTGAAGAGCAAGAATTTGCTGATCAAGATTTACATAAAGCAGTGAAAGAAGATAGTGTTCAGAGAAATCATACATTTAATGCCAGTCTATGTAAACATTTCTGTACTGCCCAAAGTCATTTTGAGAGGCAGTGTATAATTTTATTAAATAAATGAATACATTAGTATTCTGTTCAACAGTATGACATTGTAATTTTTTTATAACTCCCTTCTTGGCTTCCTTGAACCATAGGGTGGAATGTCTGTGAAGACTCTCACTCGTCCAGGGTAATTGCATCGCAACAAAAGTGTTTTTTAAACTTTTGTTGCATAGGGTGGAATGTTGCAGCCCCGAGGAATTAAATTTCAAGCCAACAATGCTTATGGTATTTTGGTGCTTCTTTATCAGGGAGATGTACCTCCTTGCTCAAAGATATACACGCAGTGGACACCTTGCCAAAGACTGTGCTTACATGTGACCCTCTGGTATGTTCAACAGGGAAAGATAAGGTCAAAGGTGAGGATGGTAAAGACGGAATGGTATTTAGCTCTTATGAAAGGTAACATTTTCCTGGAAATGTGCTTCTTAGGAAGACTCAAGGCTATTATTAAATGAAACTGATACATTAGATATAAGGTTGGAAAGACTCATAATCTTATAAAAGAAGATAAACAAGTCCAGGTTATAAATCTCCGGCCATGTCTACATTTTCAAAGCTTTAAAAAAACTGTGCTAGTTTAAACAACATAAATCTACAGTTAACTGGGCTCTGAGGCTTCACTGCAGCCTGTGTGTTAGAATGGATTAGGACCGTTAGCCAAAGAAGCTGACTGATAATTGGGAACAAAAGTTCTCACTCAGCCCCGCCAACCAGTCTCACAGAGCTATTGTCTGCGGGGAGGAGGAATGATAGAGCAAGTGTGCGCTGCACTTCCTCTGCGCATTCCAGAAGGGAAGACAAGTTATGCGTACAGGAATCGAAACAGAGGGGTGGGGGGAGAGATTCCTAAGAAAAAAGGTCCAATCTTGCAGCTTGATCGCTTAATTAATTGCTTTCTGTACTAAAACTCAAGGGGAACATATACTGTTCTGCTTCTACCTAATTTGTCTATCCTGGAGACAGCAATAAATTACATCATCCTGAAATTGGTGGCCTCCGTTGCCAATCCCTAGCCTGCTTCTGGGCCTGTATTCCAAGTCACTGCCAAGTGGTGCTACACTGCGCCACAAAGTGTTCGCTTCAGTTCTGATGTTGTTTCATTCAATATCAAGATTTAAACAGAAGCTTCTATGGAAGCTATACTTTAGAGAATGAGATATAACTCAACTATCTTCAATGGGTATAATTTTACACTAAGGGTCTTTTCTGACTTGGTGGAGGAGTCATGGCCGCTATTTGTTACTGGGTCATTAAAAAACTAGTACCCTTTATCATTAGTGTAGAAGGCTAGACAGAACAGAATAATCTAATTGTTAGAGCATTACACCATTCTCAGATCAGCGGCGCACTTCTGCAAGGCCATGATTTTCTCTTTGTTCAGCAGCTAAGCAATTTTATTTCTGATTCACTTCAGGGAACCCGCAAGTGCTACAAAGTTGGTTTATATTTACAAGGCTGTTGCAACACTGTGGGTGTCTTTCCCCCGCATTTTGGAAATTCTTGCCTCATCCAGCCTCCAGGGATTGGCTGCATTTTTACCAGGAGCTCTTAAAAGATGAAAGATAGCTCGACAGCTTTTCAGCTCTTCCCTCCTTCTTTTCATGAAACACTTTGGTAGCCAAAGAAATGCAACTTGAAAGAAAGGAGGAGGAGGGATGTACATTTATTTCAGCTCCTCTTAGCATGGAAAGGGAATGAGCATTTTTGGTTGCTGGTAGATTAATGGCAGTGGGCTCAATGGGAAAGCAGTTAAGATGCTGGGTTTGTCATCTAGAAGGTTAGCAGCCCAAGTTCAAGTCCCAAGTGCCACCACGTAATGGGGTGAGCATCTGTTACTTGCCCCAGCTCCTGCTAACCTAGCAGTTCAAAATGTAGAAATGGAAGTAGATAAATAGGTGCCACATTTGGTGGGAAGGTAACAGTTTTCCGTGTACCTCAGCATACATTCATGCCGGTCACATGACCACAGAACTATCTTCAAACAATGCTGGCTCCTACTCAGAGATGAGTACTGCCCCTAGAGTCAGACATGACTGAAAGGGGAAACCTTTTACCTTTTAGTCTAATAACAGTTTTTAGGATAGGTCACAGCAGGAATTTTAGCTTCTTTTCTCAACATTTCCAGATGGACTGAAGCAAAAGTAAATATGATCATGGAGGTATATTGTCTTCAAAGTCTGTGGAATGATAATATTGCAGAAAAGACTTTAGAAATTAAAGAATAACTTCCTCTTACAGCCCTCTGCCAAAAGAACTCCTTTATGCAAATAAAAAATTAGGATCCTAAAATGAATTTTAGGGACTAGAGGAAGAAGGGACTGAAAATGAGCATCATTATAGGATCTAAGAAACATAATTTGTAAAATAAGTGATTTGTAACTTCTTTCAGCTCTCCATCTCTTTGTGTTGAAAACAAGAGCCATGGCTTCAAATGATATAACTACCTATAGCTATGGGAGAGCTAGGTGGTATAGCAGTTAAGGTACCATGCTAGAAATGAGAGACTATAAGTTTTAGTCCCACCTGAGGCACAAAACCAGCTGGGTGACCTTCGACCAGTTATTTTCTCTCAGACCTAGGAAGGAAGCAACGGCAAACCACTTGTGAGAACTTGTGAAGAAAACTGCAGGGATTAGTTCAGGCAATCAAGAGAAGTCATAACTGGCTCAAAGGCACACACAGAGAGATGACTATGGTGAGCAACCTTCTCCAGTTTGGCTGAATGTGGTTCCGGAGTATTAATGCACCAGCACCAGGTGAGAGATATTTTTCTTGCTTGACTTTCAGCTGCAGTTTGAAGCCCGAAGATGCTCTGGTGGCTACTTTGCCCAGAAGAGAGAATGTCTCTAGGAGTTGTTGTTATTATTATTATTCAAGTTTTCTCCTGTGTTAATGTTCTAGCAAGCGAGCAATAACATAAGCCTCCAAGAATTCATTACTATCTTGAGGATTTGGGATTGGGAAGCATCTCTCAAGCCATCTGTTTCCAGTCATTTGGAGAATGAATTCTGAAAAGTCAATTGTTTTCTTCAAGGAAAAATAAACAGGCAGATAGCTACCCTCCTGATTTCCAGAAATTTTCTGCTGTGCATAGATGCAAGAGAGGATTGTAGAATGTAAGTCTTGGACTTAACTAAAATGTTTGGTAATATAATTATCTCATTTTTACTAACCACTGTCCTTCAAAGGAGACAGGGGGAAATATGCCTATAGATCATTTTCCTTCTTTTCGTTAAAAGGAGATAATGCTTTTTAACTGTTACTCATCATTCTTAAAACATTTTAGGTCCCTTTTTGTATATTAAAATATGTAGTAATTTACCAAATTTATTTATTTGTGCTATCTA
>JANHZU010007397.1:287990-310199 GCA_032468055.1 Acrochordus granulatus | reverse complement strand
GTAAAGGTTTCCCCTTTCTAGGGGATGGTGCTTATCTCCATTTCACAGCCAAAGAGACAGTGTTTGTCCATGCTTCTGTAGTCATGTGGCTGACATGACTATACACTGAGGCACACGGAAAGCTGTTATCTTCCCACTGAGATGGTACCTATTTATCCATTTGCATTTTTACATGCTTTCAAACTGCTAGATTGATAGGAGCTGGGGCAAGTAACGAGAGCTCACCCCATTACCCCATAGGTTTTGAACTTAGGCTGCTGACTTTCCAGCCAACTAGCCCAGCATCTTAACTATTTGGCCACCACATTCCATTAATCTTTCATAGGAAGACTAATAACTCCTTAGCTTGACACACTAGGATGTGTCAAGAGGTTCAGTGGGTAAGTATCTTCTGAATAATTGCTCCATTGAAATAAAATTAGTGACTTAAAATTGAATTAAGGCAAGATAAAAGTGCTCATTGTGAGGAGTCACAATTCCCTCTAGATATCTCTGTTCTGAATAGGGTCACACTTTCTAAGAAGGAGCAAATATGAACTCTTTTCAATCTGGATCTTTTTCAGGTTTCCAAATTTGCGCAACAGCCAGAAAAACCTTTTATTGGTTTTAATTGTTATGCCATCTGTTTTATACTCCTTGATGAAATGAAATTCAAATGGTGGTGTTGATGACTTCTGGATTTGACTTACAGATATGGAAAAACAAAGAAAGCTTTCCAAAAGGTCTTCAAATTCAGAAGGAGGTTCCAACCATGAATTGATATGCTAAAGGATGCCTATGGACTGATTCAAAGGAGATCAAACAAAAATGGAAGGAATATCTAAAATTCTTTATAGTTGAGATGTTAGGATCCACAAACATATTATTTATTTACAAGAACCTCTCTTAAAAGAATATTAACAGTACTCTGATCTGTTGATGAAGATTCTCAGTCACCCAAGTAGAATTGTCTGAAACTAAAGAAGCTTCTTGGATAAGCAGCTCGAACCAAAAAGCGAAGTCCTGTTGCCATGACTCAGCCTCCAGACAGCACTCTGATCATTATCATGTTAGAAGACTATCTTTTTTTTTCTTTTTCTTTTCTGTTTATTTCTTACCTATCACTTTTCTTTACTTCTTTTTTCTTTCAGTTTATATTGCTTTTACTCTGTAAAATATTTCTTCAATAAAAAATAATACTAAAAAAGAAAGCAGCTATGGGAATTGATGGAATATATACAGAAATATGGCAAGCAACATAAGAATCTTTAGATTTCTAAACAAACTTTGCAGCAAATCTAGAGAATGACATAGTGGCCAACACATTGAAGGCATGAATCGACATACCAAACCAAAGAAAGGGAATTTAACAGATTGTGCAGATGAATACTCAAATCTGCAATAGTATGTGGAAATGATCTTGGGAGATGAGGGGGGGCAGTATGGAGAGGGAGATATGCTATTTAGAGAATGATCAGATAAGAGAGGACATAGCCCACAGCTGCATAATAGTCATAGAAAAGGACTCAGAAATGAACACCCTCAGACTTGCAAGATGATGTTAGTGTAGCCTTAAAATACAATAGAATTATCTGGTCACATTTCCTCTCTGTTCTACCTGAGAAGGATGACAATATCCTTATTTTAACACACTAGTTTAGAATCATCCAATGCAGATTGCAGGTAGTCTTTGTTTAGTGACCATTCACAGCTACAGTGGTGATGAAAATATAACATTGCAATAGTCCTCGCATTTATGACTTTTTGCAGATCTGTAAAGCAAAGGAAATAATAAATGCAATCATGGTTTTATTTAATCATCACATTGCTCAAAGACTGCATTGCTGGTCCCAAATCTGGTTTCTAACCACCAACTAGCTATAGAGACCTACATAAAGAGAGATGCTAGAGGCTCAAACTAATTTTAGAAAAAACTGAGGAATAATAAACATAGCTAATATATGTTAGATAACTGAAAAAATTTCATTGAGTATTATCAGTGAATACGTGCTTCATTGATAATAGAATGGCTTTCAGTTTTACCATGTCAAGCTGTGGAATGTGCTTAGGAAAATGGGAATCGCAGAATATCTCATTGTCCTCATGTTAAGCCTTTACTTGGAATAGGCAGCCATAGCCAGATGGAAAGCAGCAAAACAGACTGGCAAAGGGGTGAAATAAAACTATATCTATCCTTACTTATCCAACTTATACATGGAATTTGAGAACCAATTTAGTGTATTAGCCAAATTAACCAATTTAGTGTCAGGTGCCAGGCATGAGACTGTGAGTTCTACTCCCACTCTAGGCACAAAAACCATTAGGGAAACTTTGGATCAGTCATTTTCTTTCAGCCTTAAGAAGAGAGTAATGGCAAATCATTTCTGAATATCATGCCAAAAAAACTGAAGAGACTAGTCCAAGCAGTCACCAGAAATCAACACTGACTTGAAAACACACACAAAAATGGAATATATATACTGAGGGAGGTTGGATTGGAAAAAGCATGATACTAAAATTGGAAAAAAGAAGTATCAATAATCTGCACTATTCTGATTACATTGCTCTACGAATTGAAAATAACAATTTGGAAGCTCTAGTAATGAAAATAAAGGATCAGAATGAAAAATGGGACAATAAATATCTTGTAAAATATGTTTGAGTGCCATTACACATGTCTCTTAATAGAAAAATTAAAATCCAGAAGGCATTTCTTTTCCCTGTGGCACTCTGTGGAAGGAAAAGTTGGACTGAAGAAGCAGAAGAGAAAGAAAGTTCAGCCTTTTGAACTTTGATGTGAAAAAAGTTCCTGAGAATACCATGGATAGCCAAGAAAACAAGCAAATGGATCATAGAACAAATTGACCAAGAGTTCTCACTTGAGGCAAAATGATTAGGTTCGAATTACCAAATTCTAGCCACATTCAGTTAAGACCTTACTCTCTTGAGAAGTCTATAATGCTGGGAAAGGTGGGAAGAAAAAGAAAAGGACAACCAACCATGAGTTAGATAGACTGGTTGTAGTAGCAATAGGTACACTATTAAAAGACCTGAAGGGCCAGGTTGCAGACAGATCATTTTGATAAAAGTCTATCTAAGTGTTCACTAAGAGTTGACACCAACTTGATGGTGCATTATCTGTCTGTATGGTCAATCTAACTATAAAGCTGCTTTTATGTTACTCTCAAAAATCTTTAGTTGGTAGAAAATTCAAGAGTTAGCTTGGTCTGTGAGAATTCCAAAATGCCACATTAACCCTATCCTAAAAGCCTTGTATAGCCTGCAGTTCTGGAAAAAGTACAGAAGCTGATTATTACTTTTATAAAGCTTAGGCCTAGACTACTTGAGAAAATACCTCTTTTTTAATGAGTTCCTTAGTTTACTGAAGTCACCTGCAAAGATTCACAACAATTACTGCTGTGATGGTGACTCAGGACTGAGCCTTCTTTGTCGCCACTGCAGTTCTTTGAAACTGTCTCCTTAGTTCTTACTGAATAATTTATTGTTGAATTTTAAAAGAACTCTAAAAACACAGCTTTTAAGCAGGCTTTTAATTGTTGGGTTCTGTCTACTGATTTTTATTTTAAATTGTTACAGATACCTTGGATTGTCATTTTACTTTTGTCATATTGTAAACAGAGGAGACAGACGGATGGATGGATGGACGGAAGGAAGGAAGGAAGGACGGACGGACGGACGTTAACAGGCTGTGAGAGCCTGGGTCAGCCAGTGTTTATTAGAATGTTAAAAAACAAATGAATTCTGAAAATTTGGTGTAGAGAGCAGGTTGTTGGCAAATAATTAAGGAAAAATGCCAAGGAAATGTTACTCTGTGAAAAACGAAACTAATAGGAAAGCATGAAATCTTGGTGCCTACGTCCAGATTAAATTTGTCAAGATTACTTCCTACTGAAATCAATGAGATTTATTCATAATAATCAGTTATGCTGTTCAGATGTGCTGGGCAGCAATGTTTCTAATTCTCTGACCAGATTGGCTGAGACATATGAGAGCTGTAGTCCAACGTATCTGAAGGGACCAAGTTAGAGGACAGCCATAATAAAATTGATTCATTGATTCCAATAGCATTGAAGTTTGATTTATTCAAAATCCAACCCATGTAATCTAACTCATGCTTGGATCTAGGAGCATGTCAAAATCAGATTCTTTTAGACCGATTCAATTGTTATGGCTCTCCTCAGAGTTCCCAGAATTTATTATTGGGCAAGCGTGCTAAGAATTTTGAATAACTACTTAGTCATTTTAGATCTGCACTATCTTCATGCTCTACTGATCAGCAGTGGTCTGAAAAGAAGCAAACAAGTACTGAAAGTGCTGGAATAAAATTTGATTCCATATTCCTTTCTAATATTATTTGAGCAACAGAATAGCCAATTTAGTGATTCCAATAATAAAATTGTTTTGTTTTGTGTTTTTCATTTAAGGTACAAATGACTTTGTAATAACAATTTGATGATCAGTAATATTCAGGGAGACTCATTCTGGTTTTCTCATCTTGACATCACTCAGCTTTATGCAGAGAATTTTACAAGGAGCCCAGACAATATCCTCTTTCAGTTCTAAGCTTCCCGTGTTTTCCCATCACATTTCCCACCTTTATTTTTCTCCTTTTTCTAAGGAGAAAAAGATGGAATATTTTGAACAATACTTTTGATGTGTTATTCCTGGAACCTTCCATCTGGAAGCACTCTCTCCTGTTTATTTCCCAAAAGGGAACCAGGTTATTATGCCAATCAGGAACTAGCAACATACCATTCCAATCGCTTCCTTAGTTCCCCTATTTTGTTCATTTCTTTTTTCCGTACTTTAAAAATGGTCCAAGTGTTTCTTCTGCTGATTCATGCAATGAGAGGCATAGACTCAGAAAATTTCCACACAAAATCCACACATTTCTAGACTTGGGAAGTTTTCCAGTATTGTGATTTGTGCCTCATGAAAAAATTATATTAACAATATTTTACTGGAAGAGAGATGGACCTAAGGAAAATGACAAGATTCTATAAGTCTGTGCCTGAGAGTCACAATATGTTGACCCAAGATTAAAAGTAGCATGCTACACACACGAATATATAATATAACATTATATTTTAAAATGAATATAATAACTAATACAAATTAATATAGAATAAGGAAGAACAATGAAAGAAACCTAGAAAAACGTAACAAAGAAATGGCTTCCAATTTTCTTTACAGCAGTTATAAAGATACATTTACTTCTTTCTCTACCAAGTGACTTTCTTCTTTCTATATTCTATCCTGTATAATCATAAAAACTCCCAAGTTCATTTTTTCTGTTTTACATAAAAAGTCCACAAGGGATTTCCAGTCAGCAATAAACACAAGGTAATTTGGCCCATCTCAGTTTGTTCAGTCATCTTCACCAACCATTCCTCCATTGTAGGTGTTACCAAATCTTTCCATCTTTGTGCATACAGTATCCACCAATGGTTTGTATACTTTGATAGTCAACAAATAACATTCCTAGGAAGGTCTGGTCCATTTGTCTGTTTTAATTCAAATTTGTTCAAAATGTGCTTTTACCAAAAATTGGAACTTGTAGAGATTGGCTAAATTAACTTCTTTATTCAGAGAGAAAGAATGGCTGACTGAAAATCCCTTAAAGACTTTTTGTATAAAATGGAAAAAATGAACTTATAATTTGTGATTTTTCTTTTATTACTTTTTCTTCTTTCCACACTTTTGTCTTTTTTTCTTTTCTCTCTTTCCTGCTTTTTCATTAGTGTGTATTAGTTTTATGCTGTTTGTAAATTTTTTAAATAATATATAAAAAATGAAAGCACTTTCATCAAAAAAGTAATATTTCAGAATTGCCATCCTCTTTATCCATTTTAAAATTTTCTTATATCCAATCCTTGTTAAGCTTTTTGATAAAAAATTTAAAATCTTTGAAGCCCCTCCCCCTTTTGCTCCTTTTTTAATCCAGAAAGAAGGTTGACTCACCAAATGTATTTCTTTTAACCTTCTACTCAGAAAATCTCTCTATAGCGATAAATTGATTACATGTGAAAGTGGTTAAGAAAGTGAGGCTTTTGCTAACCTTGTGTCCATCATGGCTGTGAGCTTGACTGAAATCCTTCCAACCACACAACTTATGGGCCAACCGCAAAAACCTCAGTCCCTGCAGTCTCATGAGGACCAGCTGTGGTGCAAGTGGACAATTTTATGATCTTTCCTTCAGCCAGAAAGACTGTACCAGCCACAATTCACCATCTGGCCACTAATCTCTGCTGCAATACTATCCCCATTCTTTCAGGGGCATCTAGATACTCACTTGAAACATATGAATATAACCTGTGAATATGTTAGGGTTATAGTAGTGTTGTTTTTTAATGTGCCTATAATTAACCACAGTAAAACTGATGAAATACAACATGAACAGTTTGCTACAGCAACATATTACAACAATATATTTGAAATCACAATTAAAAAGTAGATTCCCAGTAACCTGAATTGACCATAGCACTTATAATGGGCATTGGCAGCTATACTTGAACATCAGTGAAGAACTAATATTCAAGCACTTTCATAAAGGCTCAGACAAGAGAACGATTCTTAATATTTTCTTTTTATTTAGATAAATCAGATTACAAATAAAATACATACAGTATACTACAATACCTACACAAGGTAATAAATTCCTGACAGTAAAAATGTTTATGAACATTCTCTCATCATAACTATATTTTAAAGATTTAAGGGAAACTTAGCATTTATAGCTTCATTTATAGCTTAGGTGCAACTGCACCTTTCACAAATTTCTGTTTTTGTTTCCTCTGTGGCTTTTTAGTTTACTCCAAGATAGCTACATTCTCTTCTAGAATGATTAGCATTATGTGATCTATACTGTATATATGTTTTATATACACATATTTATTCACCAATAATAGATTGTATCACTTTTTTGTTTTTCAAAACCCACCAAAAATCCAAAATGTCAATTGCTTGTTTACTCTTCTTATTGCCTGCCTTGGTGTCCACAGAACTACAATGTGATACAGCCAAAGATAAAAACATTAACACAAGAAAAAAAATTAGAATGCTACTTAAATTATTGTAAAGCCACAATTAATGTTTTCTGAAGTCCAAGAAGATTGAACATGAATCCTGGTTGGAGAAAGTGCAGCCCATAATTTGGGAGTAATGCTCAGATGCCCAGTAATGGTTCTCTGCTAGCAGTAATATCCTCAATAGAGATCATTCTCTTGATCTTAATAACTGGATATATTTATATCAGCCAAGCAGTCCCTTAGATTGCCAAACTTACATTATTTTGGATTTAAGAGTTAAAACCAACAACTTAACTAAAGCACAGAAATAATTTAGCTAATGAGCAGATTTTACAATATTGATAATATGGACCAATCAGCCATTTGTTACTTTTTGCATCCAAAATGTAACATGAAACCTCTTGGTGTTTTTCAACAGCCTATAGCCAAAATTTGATATAGCCATGGATAACTACATACTGTATTGCCAAACAGAATGAATTGAGACAAGAATAATTTCTGTATCACATAATACTGCATTAACAACACTGATAATTTACTTAAACATCATTTGTTTCAATTATATTATATATTATGTCACATATCATATTAATCACAATTTATAGATAATATTGCTTAGATTTACAAAACACAGGAAGTTATCAATTAGTCATATTTAGATTATTTATATCACCTTCTGGAGTCATCCAGCCATTGTTGTACCTCAATAACAGTAATGAGGATGCTCTTTATCTCAATTTAGTGAGGTAATATAATGAAAAGATATAACTCACTAGTGGGAAAAATGTCCTGCAAATGTTGTGAGAACCCAACTATACAAATGTACCTCTTGGTGCTGCTGACCCTGGCAATCAAGAACAAGATTAAAGAGCCAGCTCATGCAATAAATGTAGTAGGGAGCACATACATCTTCCAGAGCAAGATAAATTCCAACCTCTAAGCCAGACTCAACTCATCAAGAATACTGAGACTGGTTTAGAATGAAAAACTTAGCACTTTATTAAAAGTCCAAGCAGAGCCAATGGCTATGCACTTCAAATTTAATCAACATGATCATCTCATCCAGATGTTTCTGGAGTTCTGAAACCATCACTGGAGTGCAGTATACACAAATTGGGCAAAAAGCTCAAAAACTTTTGGTTCACTTTATCAAATTTTCCATATCTCTTTGGTCTTCTATAAAAAACAGAGATGGTGTGTTTGGGAAATGCTGAAATCCCAGCTCTCCATGGCAGATGAAGATGGAGAATTGCACAACCAAACATTTCCTGGAGGAAGTCCAGTCTCAGCAAGGAAGAGGTTTGAGTGAGGAGAGGGCTCAGTTATGCATCCCATTCAAAGTCTGGCTTCAGATGTTCTCTTCAAGTAGAACTAATGGGCAACACCTGCTGTGACAAAAACAATTTCCGCCCCACAAGCCCAACAGAAGTGTTTATCTTTTGAATTAGAAAATGTTCCACTAAATATCCGAACAAGACTCCAGGGACATGAATATATGCCCAGAACTGATGTCTCTGCACATTAGAATGCTTATAAAAATGGGAACTGAGACAATGACAAAAAATATATGGTCAAACAGATCCTCCAGTAAAAGCCATTAAATATCAGTTATAATACTGTCCCACAAAAACACTCATTTCCTGTCTTTCTTGCTTATGAATCTTTTTTTTATCCCTGGCTTACTAAGAAAGAAGTAATTGTAAACCTTTATTACACTACAGTTCCCGAAAGCAAGACAGCCACTGAGTCTCTCTTACCCCCAGCTCACTCAGGCAGAAGATCTATTGACACCCAGCCAAAAGAACAGCATATCTGCTCAGCATACCTTGAAGTCACAAGGCTGTTCTGAGAAAATCTTGTCCCTTGGAGTCCCAAGGAAACATAGATACTAAAAATGGGAATTGAGAGTTCATTCAACTAAATATAATATAGATATTAGAGTGCTATTGGCCTGCTTGAAGTTTGAAGTGCCATCATAACAGGATAATAACCCCAACATTGTATGATCATTGTATTGTATTGTCATTTTCTATATCAGATAAAAATAATTGATTCTCATTAATATGGTATTATCCACGCCAGCTTTGATGTATCTAAAATCTTTAATGCTTTTCCTCCCATTGCCCTGCAGTCTTTCTGCCAACCAAGTGGAGGAGAGAAGAGCAAAACTATCCTGACCTCCAGAAGCTTTTGCTCAGGGAAGAAAAGAAATCTTTGTACAGCTCCAAAGTAGCAACATCTTAGTCATAACAGCCCCACTCTTCTGTATTGCTACATTATGAAAATAATAAATTGTGTCAAACTGGGTCTCAGTTTTGTGTCCAGACTCCCTAAATTTCTCACTTTCAAGCACTTCCATTTTCCTCTTTCAGTAAAAGGTTCTGTTGCATTACCATTTTTGCCAGCATCTAGTCAGTTCCATTTTGTCAGAATCCCACTGGTTTTGTTGTTGTTGTTGTTTTATCACTGCATTTCCTTTCTCAACTACTCCTTCCACTTTGTAAAAATCAAATTTTCCAGGTGTCTTTCAGCCAACCACTTAGCAGATCACATCCTGCAAGTCTCCAGCTCATAGTTATCTGCAGTACTCATGATCTAGATTCCCTTTTGATTCAGGTACAGATACAACTTGTGCAGGTTTCCAAAAACAGAAATCTCATCAGCCCAGTTAGCTAATTAATCTTTCATAGTATCAGAGCATGCAAACAGGGACAAATTAGCTATTTTCTTTCTTGCCAAAAATCCTATGACATTAGAAAAGAATATTTGTAGCTCAGGGTTGAATTATGGAATCTTACATTTCCTATAATCAAGCTCAAAGAGCACCTAGGATGCCACAAAAATCTTATTTCTGAAGCTGATCTGGCTTGGGCAAAAAATCTCTACTCATCTATGTCAATAGGAGATGCTACTTTTATTTTAAAATTATATTTTAAATACAAGGGAATCTTTAGAGTAATATGTAGTCTGACATTTACAATATAAGCCAAATGTATTCTAACAGTGAAAATCTAAGAATTGTAGGTATATTTTCCTTCTACCAGTTGTATTCATAAAAAACTTCATAAAAGCCATGTTTCAACCACAGTATATTCAAGAACGAGGCCAATGTATGATTTAACTGAACTGGCTGCCTATTAAAGCTAACACAAACAGTTAAATGTTAATTTGCTTTAAAAAATGGAAAGGTTCTTAGGTGAATGTATTAGAGTGAAATACACTGATGGGATAAAGTCTTATCTCCAAGTGCACCACCCCATATTTGTATACAAGGCAGTATATTTCAAAAGATTCCTTTAATTGTAAATATTCTAATTACCATAACTAAACTACTCAGTATGATTTTACTTGATGCTATAACTTGAAGATACATTGTATACAGGGGAGTTTGCACAGGCAAACATCACCGGGTGCTCGCCTATGAAATTTCCACCTTCCAAATGAATGTATGAATGGGCTTTCAGAAAATGTCAGCCAATCAATGCATTGTTCTGTCTTGCAAAATCCATGCTTCTGTCAAGGTTTTGGCAGTACTCCAAGGTTCATAGACACTCTTTCCTCCCTTAAATACGCTCTCTAAGAATTCACCAATCACTTGGCTTCTTTCCTCCAATGATAGCCAAAAAGCTCACAGCCAAAGTCTTTTAATGACTAAATCCCATTTTTCCTGCTTTACGGCAAAAGCAATGCTTTGTATTTTGGAAAAAAACTTACATTATTGAAATTTAGAGGAGCTGCAAAAAAAAGAAAAAAGCATTTGTGTCCCATATCTAAGGAATTCAGTAAAAAGCTATTTCTCCTCCTGGCTCTGCCCGTATTTCTCAGCCGATGTTCTAAGCAAAGTCCTGTGAATGGTCTAAAAGACGGGGTTATGAATTGCAGACTTTGGCCTGCACTTGAGTCTAATCTCCAGCATTGTGTAGCCATTTACTAACTCCTAGAACTGCACTTCCACTCTTCCGTGCTCTTTCATATTTCTGTCTTTTTATTTATTTCCTTGAACTTGCTTTAGACTTTACATTGCACATTTGCTTTAAAAGTTGACTACCAGAGAACTGAATATGAGGGAACCTATATTCTGACACACTTTCATTTTATTTACCATGCTACATCACACAAGATGAAGAATTTGGGAACTTTTGTCCAAGAGCTATCTCTTTGTCTAGATATACTGATTATCTGATTGATGGAATCTGAAGCTGTTGCCAGAGAACACAGACATGCCAGGGAAATAATGAAGCAGCTGGCACCTTAGAGAAGGAAAAGAGGCGCTGTAGAAAAGAGCCAGTCGATAGGAGGACCATTTCAGAAACCAGAGGGATTGCTTTGAACCATATAGCATTCCTCTCCCCTTCCTTCCCCAGTTAAACTCTCAGAAAGTAAACTTGAATTTCTATCACTTGCTTGAATCATCATCTCATCTTTATCTTTCGAATACGGCACTTCTATTTCTGTAGTTGCTACCTTTGACTGCATATCTTCTCTTAATCAAGAATTAAATTCAGCTGATCCAAAATGTATTAATTGCCATTTTCTGCAGAGATATCTTTTCTCCTCTCACACTGAATAATTATTCCTCTATTTTCCCACATGCATAACTTAGAAAGGCATTCTTTTAACCCTTCACTTTCTTATTCTTCTTTTCTTTATATTTCCAGGAGCAAAAAGCTGGACCTTTCCAGAGCTTCCTTTTTTTCTCTCTATTCTTTAAAGGACTGGATGTGGGAAATTAAGCTAAAGCTGTACTGTAGTCAAACAAAATGGCATTGCTTTTGATCCTGGGGGCTGGCCTTCCAGAAGTGGAGACATACCTGTTTTAGATGGGGTTGCACTTAAGAAAGAGATTTGCAGTCTAGGGAGGGGTCCTCTTGGATCCAGCACCAATGCTGTATGGCCTCATGACTTATATAGTAATGAATAGGCAGCTTTATTTGTGTTCCTACTTGGATGACTCACGTGCTAGTAATTTCAAGGCTCAATACTTATAATGCACCCTTTTGGAGGGAATTGGGAGCTTGAAAAAAGTCAGAAATTGTAGTTGGCCCAAAACATGACAACTGGGCCAAAGCAGGGGGTGTTCAGTGGTCATGCATTACTTCTATGTGAAACAACTTTTCTGGTTGCTTTTTTATGTCCGTTTAAGGAACTCATGATAGCATATTACACCTGTGGCTTCAGCTCAGGTTACTACTGTGACCACCTATTCCTAATGTTCCATATTGTGGAATAAAATGCCACTGAAGTTGAAGCATGCCCCTTGTTATTATGAAGCTTTTATTGCTATCACTGTCATTTTCTGTTTTATATTTCTCCTTATTTTAAAAGTGAGGTTTGATCTAGTTAGATGGAAGTACCTTGCTGATCTTGACAGGTTTTTTAAAAACTAGACAGGATTGGACCCATATAATCTGGATGGGAGAAAAGAAGATAACAATAAACTACTTCTGTATTTTTGCTTAAAAAAAACAAGCCTGTATGGATGTGCCCATGCACACATCAGGAGTGCATCATGAAATTTCCTTTAGCTCTGATGCTATTTTAAAGCATTTCTTTCTTGTATTTTACTAAAACTTCCAAACATTTAAAGAAATAGAGATAACTTTTTTTCAAATCTATGTCCTGTTGTGAAACATTGCTTGTACTTGCTTGCCTGTTTCACTATGGTATATAAATCCCTGTAATTTTTGTTGTTGTTTCCACTTTCACTATTGAAATTTTTCTGCTCTTGCATCTTTTTCATATTTTAATTTCACTACTAGTTATTCCAGCACTAATATTATATTTTGTTCTTCTTCACTTGCTTTATTTGGCTTCTTTCTTTTTGTAATTCTAGTTTGAATTAGCATTTCTTTCTTTGTTTAATTGATAATAGCCTGATGTCATCTGGGCTCTCTTCTTTTTGTTTACTTACCCTCTCCTTGTCTTTACCAAGACAATGGCTCTTGGCTCTTGACTAAACCTGTTCCATGCCTTCCTTCTCTGTCTTTTGAGGCCCCTTTTCTTTGCTAGTTTTTCACTCACATCTATCTTCAAAACTAACATGCCCTGTCAATCTCTTTATTTTGCTATGTTCCCATGTCATTATTTTCATCTGGTCCTCCACAAAAAATGAGGCACGATACGCCATCCTCAGCTGGTCTATTTTAAAATATTGTTTTCCCTATAAACTGCAGAAACTTATGACATTTTCAACATTTGACACTCTTCACTGACTGCTGGCTTGGGAGAACAGTCTGGAGATTCAATGAGGGTAGGAAGCGCCTGGTCCCCTCAGGCCCCAGATATTTTTTTCTGCCACTATACTTTATTTTCTTATCAGAAGAAAGAGCTGTTCCCAACCCACAGCTGTAGTTACCAGCTCCCCAGTCCACCAATTAGCTGGTTTGTTTTGAGGATGGGTTTATTGCTCTTTCAAGACTGCAGAGTTTTGAAGGAGCACTAAACCCAAGGTAAAAAGAACATATACTTATCATACAGCTGTGTAGCAAGTTGTTAGGTTTGAGAAAGCCAATCCTCCTGTGTTACCATGCAATTTTCCAGTACTGACAGTAATTTCCTTTGAAGCACATAATAAAACAGAAGATGTGCATCAGTCACTTGTCAGAACTGGCCACCTTCTTAAGCCCCATCCCCATATCACTATCCTGTTTTGGGCAGCACATCAGAGAATTTGAATGTATTGCTTGCATACTTAAACCTCAAGAAATCAAGGATCACCAGTCAATGGTAAGCCAGGACAAAGGCAGGTGATTCATGAGAGGGATCAGCAAATAATTTTTTTCTGAAAATATAAGGACAGATGGATAGCACTTTAACTTAGGCCCAATCACACAACTTTCCCTCTTAACTGCTATTAAATATAGTTGAAAATGATTCTGACTTTAGCTTCCATCTTCTTTCCCCCTATTTCAAAATTAAATTAAATGGTGGCAGCTGGGAAGAGTTTTCTTCTTACTATAATCATTCCACAACAGACAGAATAATCAGAAAAGCTAATTCCTTTGTATCCATGGCAAATCCCATGTTCAGATAAGGAGGAAAGGACTACTTTAACATCAGTTCAGCTAAACATGATGTAAGGCTACCTCTCAGATGTGGGCTGGGGATCAGATGAAAGAACATGATGACCCAGCAGAAAAAGATCTGAAGTTCAAAGCAAGAGGAAAAAAGCTGTCACCTCATTCATTTGCCAAGACAAAGAGGAAAACTATCCCTGATCTAATACTGGGATTGCAGCTATCAGGGTTCTCAATTAGCTACTGGCTGTATCATTCTGGAAGCTACAGCCCCAACACATTTAGCAATTCAATCACAACCTAAAACAAAAGCTAAGAAGAGATAAGATTCCCACCCAGCTCCCATTCCAGCCTGGCTTTGGAATTAGGTCACTGCCCTAGGCTGCTGAACTACTCATCTCATCCATCGCTTCCTTGTTCCAACTGTAGATAGCGTCCTTATTATTTCCAGAGGAATTCTCCTCACAATGGAGCCATCATGGGGTTGCCAGCCTGCTGGTAAGGCATGCTGAACCCAAATTGAGGTGATGTATTGGGAAATTGATGTTTTTTTCATTGGAAAATTAACTAAATCATTCATGCAGTAGGAAGGCAGGGCTAGACCTTCAACAGACCAGTTGGCACCCAGCAGATCACCAGCCTTTAGAGACTATCTGTGAGATCTAGAATGTCTGCATGGGAAGGTTTTTTGTTTTTTGTTTGTTTTTACTACGGAAAATATCATTTTCCTAACGAATTACCTTGATCTAACATCAGCAGAGGTCTGGCTCTGAGATGAAGCTTCCACGTGAGGAAATGCGTCTCTCGGCAAAATGTAAGAAGAGCATCTTGGAGCAGGGGCAAGGCGCCTGTACGGACGAGCTACGGGGAACAAGCGGCGCTTTTCAAAATAACATGCTGTCTCGGGGGCGGGAGGAAGACGCGGACCAGGCTGAGAGAGCTAACGGGGCTCCGAGAAAGTCACTCTCCGGCCTCTTCGGGGAACGGGGCCCGGAGAAGGAGCTCGCGGAACCGCCCTGCCCGGCTGACGCGCCCTGGACGCCGCTCCCGAGGACGCGGGCGACCTCCGATCGCCCCCGGCCCGCGGCCCCCTGGCACGCCGCCGGCGCAGCTACCCCGTCCTGGGGCGCGCGGCCCCGACGGCCGCCCGGGGAAGCGCCGCGGCACGGAAGACCTCCGGGCAGCTCGGCGCTGGGCAGCGGCTCGTCCCCGCCCCCCGATTGGCTGAGCCGAGGGGTGTGTCGCCGGGAGGGGCGGGGTCGTGGCGGCCGAAGGGGAAGGGGAGCCCGTCGCGGGCCCCCACGTGCTTCGCGGGCCATCGCGCGGCGCGCCTTTGACGAGGGCCCGGCCGGCTCCGCTTCCCCCTTCCCTCTCGGCAGCCGCACGTGCGGTACGTGCTCTGCCAAGCCGATCGGCTTTCGTGGGAGCCGGTGGGGGAAGGGGCGGCTCCGCGCTGCAGACCTCCCCCCTCGCTCGGAGGAACCGCTGCCCGGCACCCCTGGCTAAATTAGAAGAGGGGAAGGGAGCGCAGGGCGGGTGCTCGAGCACGCGCGCGGAGAGGGAAAGGTCTGACTATAGGCTGAGGGGCGAGAGACTCGGGGGGTGCAGTTGCTGCCTGGGAGTCTTGGGTCGAAGTGGAAAGTGAAGCTCCTTTTCTCCTTGCTGCCTTTCACCGGTTCAGGCCCATAAAGTCAGGTAGCAATGAAAAGAATACGTGAAATATGACACGGACGGCGGTATTCTAAAAAAAAGTTAAACATACTAAACCCTCCAGGCATTTGTTCGACACATTAATTTCAGTGTTCCAGCCTCTGCCCTCAAATGAGTACTAAAAATCACTTCTGACAATGGTATTTGTTCACATCGAAAAATAGGGAGCAGAAGTGTGCTTGAACGAATAGCATTTGTTGCCCGCATGTTTGTTGGTCTGGGATGTATGAAATCATCTTTGGAATGCATGTTTACGTGCAGAAGGGGATTCTTACATTTTAAACTGGGACTATCAAATGAAGAGTTACTGTACATTAATGCTTCCCTATTAAATATTACTAATGCATGAAGTGAGCATGCTTTCTCCTTCCCATTCGCTCAGAAATAGTAATATGTTCAGAGTCAAAAGGGAACCTCTTCGTTTGAACCTATTTTAAGATGCAGTGTACCATACTGTACTGATTGTCTGTTTTAGTATATGATGATTGATTGATAAAAATAAGCACCATCTGTGGGATAAGAACATGATTAGCTATGCAGTTCAGTGGAGTACAAGCATTTCAGAGAGACAGCTTATGTTCTCACATCTATATGAGAATCTTTCAAAAATACATTAATATAGCCAATGGAAATGTTTATTGGTTTCTGTTGCAAGGATCACAAGAGATACTTGAAACTGTTTTGAAAACCTGGAAGAGATTCATGACAGGAATAATGAATTCAAGAAGGTGTCACTTTCAAGAATAGTCATCGTAAATCTTCCAGCATTAATACATTTACAGTTTGGCACATACTATTTCCAGAACTCCTTGCTGTAAAAAATTTTAATTTAGCTGAACCTTTATATGATTAACAGGCTTGTGAGCTTAGAATTTAGACAAAAATGCCTCTACTGCAGAAGTGTGGAAGAGACATTAAAAAATGACAAGTCTTAAGGCCTTTTCCCCACCCTCTTCAAACCATGGCATGAACCTTTTCCAATCCTTAGACTGATGCAACCTCGGTTCCTGATCCAGGGGGAATGGGAGACCCAGGCAGCTCCTGCCAGGCTGCAGATCAGTTGTAAAACCACTGATTACTGGGTAGACCACTACCTCATCATACCAGCAGGTCTAGCACTCTGTGAAAACCATCCACCAGTCATAGCATTGCTGGTTTGGTAGGTGGTTTTCCATTGGCTGTCAAGAGGATTAAGGGCTTTGCACACTCTAAATCAATTCATGGCCATCCAGCAGCCAACCGAAACAGAACTATCAAGTCAGATTGTGATAGAAAATTGAAGGCCAGTTTAGTTTTCTGCCACTAAACTAAAGCATAGATAGAGAGGACTTAAACTGAGTCATCAAGACAAGGCTTTCGATCTAAGTGTCCAGATATAGAGGAGCAGAGGATGTAGACAGAAGATTTGAAGGTGTAACAGGAAGCCTGAGTGAGGAGTGTGTAAAACGAGTGGTTCTGTGTGCACTGATTTCATTTCATAATTCTGAGACAAAGTCACATTCAGTTCATCTCAAACTAGAACCACTCCTGAAGATTATCCTATGATTATAGACACTGAAATATAATTAAGAGATTTTGTGTCAATCATCTGCCTTTTTCATTTTTTAAAAAATCCAGATTTAACATGTTGGGTTCATTCATTCACTCATTTACAAAATATATATACCTCCCATCTCACTCTGCAAAATGACCACTGCAGAAATGAAAGTGGCAGGGTATTTTCTTTAAGTTGAATTAACAAATCTAGCCATTGCAGAATAATGGCTCCAGTGAATTAATATGCACAAAGAAGTAAGAAATAGGGTATTTTCCAGGACTCAGGAAATTGTACTCAGTAGCAAAAATCTCCCCTTTTTTTCTCCATAGAAAACCTAGATATTTTTCCCCAAAATATTAGGGGCACTACCAATTGTCATTTACTGAACTGCTATAGTTAAAAGGGCCACAGCCAATGGTAGCATTCATTTAACCTTGGCAGATCCTGAAACAGCTAAGCACAGCTGGACTTTATGAGCATTTGGACATGTTACTACCATAAAAGCTACATTACAGGCTACATTGGGAAATTGAAAAGGAGAAGAGGGGAATGGCCAACCACTTCTGTTACCTGTCAAAGAAAACTACATGGACATTTTCATAATCAACAGCAGTCAAGGAGTCTTTCCTTATCTTATTATGAGACAACTGAGAGCCAAAAAACTTTATTGAATTATTAGAAATCTCCCAGACACCTCTCCAAAGGCAATCCATTCCTGACAAATATTGAATAATCAACCAATCAGAAAAAGGGGGTTTATTTTGCATTAATTAGGGAGGCAGATTCCATCACTGTATGTTTTTTTAGCTCACTTGGCACAATCAGACAGTTCCAATCACGCCCTCATTTCTTGCTATCTCCTTATTGTTCACTCCATCCCACACTAGTGGCTGGCGACAATTTAAATTTACTGTTGAAATCTCCTTAAACTGGATGCATATTCCCACAGAGGAAGAGGACATGACTCTAAAACTTTTTTAAGTAAGATGGGTGCACATAAAATGGAATGAGAAAGTTGTGCTGTTCATACGCATACATTGCAAGGAATATCTAGCAGTTGCCACTATGCCATTCCCACAATTACATTCTGCATACTTCCCGTTGCTACTGATAAAACACCTGGGGCAAAAGGAGTTTTATTTTTCCCCAGAAATAATGTGCTGGGCTTGAAGGCTGATAATTGTACCTGCCTTTTCAATATATTTCAGGATATTCTTTAGCAACCACATTTCGGCTACAGTTTGCCTGGAAAAAAACAGAAATGTGCAGGCCTATTTTTTTAAAGATAAAACTTGTCTAGTAATACTATATTAGAAACCTGTAACTGATAGAGTCATTATTACAATTTAATGATACAGTATTATAAAATATGGAAATAATTCCATTCAACAGTTATATAAATTCCAACTGTACTAGGCACAATCCGACCAAAGAAAATTATCATTAGTTCCACTGATTTCACTGGAATAAGTTACATATATTTAATATTCCCACTAACATTTATCAAAATCAGAAGTGTTTAATCTTATTTGTATCATTTTATAGATAGAAATAGGAAGCATGCCTTCTCTGTCACAGTACCTGCCTTCTAGAATAACATCCCCGAGACCTTCATTTGGCCCCACTTTAAAAAACGTTCTTATAAGTTAGCTTTTTCCCCAGGCTTGGGCTAGGGTGGCAGACTCTAAGTTCCCTTTTGTAAAACTTCTATTGGCCAACTGAAGAAAAAAAAATGGGTAGTCTCCATTTTGCTGTTTCTCTATAATGGGGCCAACAAAAATTAAAGCAGTTGAAGGTCAGTTTCAGACTGGTTTAGCGGAATTGGGAGATAGAAACATTTATGGAATGAAAGAGTTCTTAGTCTTTAGAATGCCTTTGTATCTTTAAATCAGCACAAGACTTAAGATTTAAAAAAACTCTTTTATTTAAATTTATATTTAAAGATTGACTCTTCTTATGCCTTCTAATATTCTCATGGCTATCACTATGATCCAATTAGTGAATACTTCATTTATATACTTTATTTTCCGAGATTAAAGGTTTAGCTCTGTCTATGGCATTAGAAATGTTGCCATTTTAAAAAATCCTACATAAATCTATTTTAAAAAACAGTTTAAAAAAATTCATTAGACCAGAGTTAAAAGCTTAATTGTGCTGATCCCCAAAAGAATTATAGCTTATTTACCAATCTTGAAGCATGTACGGTTTTGAATGCCAAGACAAGCCAAACCAAGTGATCCTTTGATTCTTACATAAAATTCAACAGACCATTCAAGGATACTCAGTCAATGAATGTTCAGGGGTATTCAATTATATTAAAAAATAAAGACTGCTTTCTTCTCACAACTTCTCCTGACATCATAATGACAACAATGAACTGTCAGTTATCAGTAGTTTTCTATCAGATTTCTATCACTAGTTGCCCTGAAGTACTAACTAAGCAGACTCGGGTTGATAGCCATCATGTCCAGCTTATGTCTTGAAGATGATCCAAATAGTTTTAACGATGATAAAAGTAGATAACTCTTACAGGTTTCCTCCTATAGATAAGAGTCAGGAGGCAGGGGAGTCTTGCATTAAGAAGAAATAATGTTTGTTTCTATTACCATCCTAAGCTTCGAGATTTTTGTACATACCAAGTTATACTAGCTGTTGGGGTATTTTATTTAAGTATCATCATTACTCAGAGACATTGCTAGGGCTAAGGTGAATGGGCTTGAGCTCTACTGCTATTTTTCAAGGCCCTACACAATTTCCCTTTTGCCACTCTGATGCAACATTCCCCATCAGTTTCTCATTTGATGGTGACTTTCTAGACTTCCACAGTCGCAGCTGCTGGTTCAATAGAAATTTCATGTCCACCAACTATTTTTGCCTGCACAAAGGAGCCAGAACATTTGGGGACAGGCCTCATGTGGGCCTCAGCAAATGTCACCTGACTTGTCAGATTTCAGAAAGTCTTACAAAACTTCACACAAGCTCTGCAATATGCCCTTCAAAAACAATTAGATATACTGTAGAGAAAAAAGAGAGACTTCCATTGTTATCAAAGCTTCCATTGAAGCTTTGCTTCCTAATCTAATATCAGGTAAGCATAATTTGGAGGCATCATAGCTGGGAGGAAGGGCTTAACCATTTCTTTCCTTCCCTGCCCTCCCTTCCAAGTTGTGATTCCCCAATCATCCCTGTCAAATTTAAGGAAAGATGTTTATAGGCACTAATGGAAGCAAAACTGTCAAGTAGATTTTCCAGGGGATTCCTTCTGGGAAACAAAAGATAATTCTTTTCCAGACTTATTTCCTTGTTCCCCATACCTATCACATTTAGAATAAACCTTCCATAGATATCAATAGAACCTAATGCATTTCTTATGGATTTCTTCTTCCTAGAAGAAGAAAGCTTGGGATAGAATGTAAAAAGATGCCTGAGAGGAAATTGTCCTTTTAAAAGTTTGTAATTTTATACTTAAGTTGTACAAGTTTATTAATTTTATTGTTTAAAATTTGAGCAAGAAATCCTTGTTCAGACTTCCTGAGTATGTCTAAGATCCAGGTTCTGTGTATGTGTCTTGTGCATGTCCACGCGTGGTCTGATTTTTTTCTTCTTGAAAATTTATTTCTCTGCTCTATATTTGTTCTTTTTTTTGTCTCTGCTTTGTGTACATGCATATTTTGTGGAAATGGGGAAAAATTACAAATTCTCATAATAGAATATAGGGATTGACAGTTCTTTTTGGTTGAAGATCCCGTTCCTTCAGATAACCTGCTGGAGGTAGCACAATTAATGGTACTGAACCAAACAATAAGTGTGGTTGGCCCCAAAGTAGGTGGATTACTATATTACAAGACACTAATTTTGCTCTTTCAAGTACCCCCTTTCTTCGTTCTCCAAAGGGAAAAAAACTGACAGCTTTTACCAGAATTCTCTTGCAGGTATTTTAAAATTTAGTTAGAATTGCATGGAGGGAAGTGCTTTCTATCTACCAACAAACAATGATACATATTTGTAGTCTAATAGGTCCCCCAAAAGGTTAGAGTTAGCTCACGTATTGGTTAATGCTCTGGTTAAGAAGGGCTGATGATAGGAATAACTTGTATTATTATTCCTCTGTGCAGCATTCTGCTACACACCTGGCCAATAAATTTCCTATCAAGTTTTGCATTTTGTTTCGGTCTAGTTAAAAAAGAAATTAGTTCATATTTTTAAATAAATATCTATATTTTTAATGTTGTCTT
Organism: Acrochordus granulatus; assembly: GCA_032468055.1. Taxonomy (NCBI): domain Eukaryota; kingdom Metazoa; phylum Chordata; class Lepidosauria; order Squamata; family Acrochordidae; genus Acrochordus; species Acrochordus granulatus. Next base: position 288,673 of record JANHZU010007397.1, on the reverse strand, counting down.
GCTGCACTGAATTCCAGACTCAGAGCATTACAATTTGTATGAGAACGTTCTAGTTTCTGTTGTTTTAGAGGAGTCAGTGGATTTCCCTGCACTTACTAATATCATTCTCAAGGCCAAATCTGGCCTACAACTGCCTTATCACCAATTGTTTTACTTCTTTTATTTACTGAATAATTGAAAAGTAAACTTTGAATAAATTATGAAAAATAAAGCAAATTATCTGGCTATTATCCGAGTGTCAGCTCCAGAAATAGCAACCAAAGTAAACGATATGCCAAAACATACCACACAATTTACCCTTTCCACAACTGCCATCCAGCATAATCCAGCTGCTAGAAAGCTCTGGCAGAAGCAGAAATACTTAATATATTTTCTGGTATCTACTAATATTTGCTGCTTTAACCTCCCTTGTCCTTTTCCCATCCTCCCTTTAGTTGCAGAAACTATACCAATGGGGAACGGGTTGTCCCCATTGCCTCTATCACTTCTATTCTAAGTCATTACAAAGTGGTGTTGCCCCAATTATAAGTGTGTGATAGGCAGTAATTCACTGATTCCTTCATTTTGCTGATCTCCCACCAGTGCATCATTAGCCAACCAAGATAATATCCATCAATCAAGACCCTGTAGCAGAAATAGGATGTGCAAATCCTGTCTAAAAACAAAATTCTGGAAAGGGACTT